>PVJC01050448.1:0-11820 GCA_004026665.1 Murina feae | reverse complement strand
GCAAGGCAGTGGAGTTGCTCTCAGAATCATCTGGAACCTGCTAGCAGCAAAGTGGGCCTCAGAAACCAAATGCAGTGAGAAGAGCACTCAAAGGCTCCTGGCTTGCATCTCCTGGACTAGCACAGGGTCTCCCACTGGGAAGGAGAACCAGCATGTGGAGAATATGAGCCAAGGCTTGGCTGAGTACCACATACCCCGTTATCTCCCACCTTCCATCTCTGGAAAAGATTCCACCAGGGTCTCAGGATCCTATGGAGCCAGGGCAAACCTCATATCCAGCAAAGGCCCATATAAATGGCTCTTAATTAGCGGGGGCTGCCCCTGGGCCTATGGAAATAGGGGCAACCAAGGAAGGGAGGACAAGAGAGCAAATGGCTACCTCGTAGGTCACCATAGCTCTAGCTCCTCACAAGACACGTAGCAGGGGCTCAGTGAATATTTGTTGAATGAGTATATGACTCAGAGTATAACCTACTTCAACAATAGATTTTACTGGTGAAATTATAATATTTGTTCTTCAGGCTCTATTTAAGACACTTCTATTACATAAGGGCAAGAGACAGTGGCAAACAAATACTACAGTAACTGAATTACAATTTGCATTGGATGCAATAAACAGTAAGGCAGAGGAGTTCCCCTCAGAATCATCTGCACCTCGCGGGACAGAAACAATAGAGATGAAGTAAAGAACTGATCCAGATAAAAATGGAGTAAGAAAAACAGCCAGGAAACCTGAGTAAGCAAGCCACCATATTTTTAACACTATATAAACACAATAGAAGAATTATATAATAGAAAATATCTTGAACCATGCCTCTTTCTAAAAGTTCAGGAAAAGTAATTTCACATAAAAATAAACAATAAAGAAATATTGAGGCCAAATCTTACTCAAATGTATAAGAAAAACAGAGAATAAGGAACAGGATAATATTAGTACAGACAATAAATACCAGAAAGACAAACCTATACCAAAAAGTATAAAACTATAACCTATTATCTGAATACATTAAGAAATTAATATAAAACATAAAAGAGTAACTTAAATTAGAGTTAGAAACATCTGAAATGTGGTTACAAAACTTCAGAATAGAATTAGAAAGTAATAGGGAAAACTTCACTTTATAAATTAAGACTAAAACAGAAGGAACAAAACAGTGAATAGAGACAACAGATACTGCATTAAGAGAAAAAGAAGTAACAAATATTAAAGATGGGCAAAGAAGATCCAACATATCCCTGAAGGAGAAGACAAAAATACAGGTAACAAGTACTTAAAAACGATTATTCAAGAAAACTTTCCTGAAATAAAGAAGGATTAGAAGCTTTGTCTTGAAAGAGCACCCCATATATCTGAAAATATCAGCCTAGAAGGAACAACATCCAAAAACACTCATGGGAACTTCTCTGGTCATCTAGGGGATGTGTCCTGAGTTCAGCACTGAAAGGCTGAAGTCTACACCAGTGAGGGCAGCTCTGGAGTTTACAACTTCAGGGTGGAGACAACCTCCAGATTGTAGGCGGCCAAAGTGAATTGAAGGTAATTGTCCTGGGGCCGAGGAACAGAGGTGCCAGGTGAATTTCCCAATGGGTGCCAGAGTACCCCTGAACAATGGCAGCCCTTGATGGGGACGAGGCAGTGTGATCCAGGTGCGATGTCCTCCTAAATATTGGGTCATCAGAATGTTCCATGATGACCAAGGTTGATGACTGTATGCCTCAGAAAAAGATAAGATTTCCTAAGGTAGATGAGTGAGGATGGTGAGGAAGTTCCTGAGGTGTCAGAGGAGCCAATGACACCTCCCTTCCTCCACCTTTGTCCCCAGCAGACTCCTCATTGGGGGCGATTCATGATGGAGAGGATATCCAGGAAGGTGTTGGGGGTAGGAAGGTAGATTGTGGGGGTGAGGCCAAGGGGATGGAAAAGCTTGCAGTTGCCAGCTGGTGGTAAGAGGACCAGGAGGCGGGATTAGATGGCATCTTGGAGTAGAGTTTTGAATGCCAGCCGGTAGTAGCCTAGCCTCCACTCACGGCCCCCGCTCCCCACTACAACCCACTCCACCTTTTCTCAGAAAGTTCTTCCTGTGCTGAGTCCTCAGCCATCTCCTGGGAACTTCCTGTTCTGTTCCTTGAGGCCGTGGGGGAATAGACTCCAGCTGCCCAGTGTGGCTCCTCACTGTCCCCAGATGGAGAGAGAGTCCCCTAGAGCCCTCAGGTCTGCAGTGGCATGGATTTCCGTCCCTGCCGGGCAGCGGGGCCGTGAGCACCAGGTGTGGAACTCTCCCAGCTCTGGCATGAATGTTAATGCATCTGAAACTGCCTTTGCTTTTGAAGCAGGACTCCTGGCAATTAGCCTACAAGGGCTTTGGAGAGAGAAAGACCAGAGTTGGAACCCTTCTTGGGCACTCGTCGGCTGTGAGATTCTGAGCAAGAACTCGCAGTCTAGAATTCAGTTTCCACGTTTGAATAGGGAGGGTGAGAATGGGGGATTTCTCTCTATCCTTTTGGGGAAAGACTTTCAAGGGTACAGATTCATGGGACTGCTTTCCCCCATTTTTTTCCCACTCTGCCCACAAGGTCCTGGGGAAGGACTCTGGTAGACGTGAGCCATTTGTCCCCTGTCTTTCCAAGTAGGAGCCCTGGGGACGAAGAACACGGGGCTTGTCCAGCTGAGGCTGGGCAGCTCCAAGACGGCTTCTGGTTTGATGGCTTCACAACATATAGCAACTCCTCAAGGAGGCCCAGGTACCCATCCTTCTGTCCCAGCATCTGTTCTTTGCGGTCTCTCTCAGGCTGCCTTACAAGTGCCCTAAAGTCTCAGAATTTATGGAACTTGCCCCCTTGGGGGAAGCCTACTCCCTACCACACGCCCACATTTAGGGGCGGGGATGCTCTTAAAATGAAATTGCTCTACAGCCTACTGGTTGGGGCTGGGTGGTGGTGACCTCGGGGCCCTAGCCTTCCAGTCCCAGCCCAGACGTGGCTCCTCGGAATGGACATGCTGGTAGGGGCGGGGGGGGGGGGGGGGGGGGGGGGGGGGGGGGGGGGGGGGGGGGCGCGAAGGGGGCATTGTCAGGGAAGCCTCCCAGCTGCCCCGCTGGAGGCTGGGAGGCCTGAATAGCTTCATAGCTCGAGGCCCACTTGCTGAATGGGCGCCTGACCCCTCCCTGGCGGTGGCCCGGAATGGACGACATTTTCATTGCAAACTAACAAGGGGAGAAATCCAATTACCTTACAAAGGGGCTGCCAAAGGGGCCTCAGAGTCTAGGGAGGGCAAGAAAGGGAGAGGGAAAGGAGAAGGTGTGTGTGTGTGTGTGTGTGTGTGTGTGTGTGTGTGTGTGTGTGAATTCTCTCGCCCTGGGAGGCAGGGGGAGGGGAGGATAGGTGGGACGGGGCTTTTAACTTATTCCTCTTTGCCAGAGTCCCGTTGGGAAGCTCCATGCACGTGGGTGGTACAGGAGAGGCCCCAGCGCCCCTCAGGCAAGCCTCATCCTCTCTGAACCCCACTCTTGGCCCATCAGACTGGGGGTTCCCAGATTGTATCATCAGGTACCCACTGCATAGTTTTTGCTTTCACTATACCCACCTAAACTATGAATCCTTTTTCTTTAAATTTAAAGTATATCACTTAAACAGTATGTAAAAAGGCAAGTTTATATCCAAACTGTAAATTTTTAAAAAGTAGAAGTTAATTTTAAAAAGAAATTTCATTTAAACAACCCAGTGGTGTTAAACCTCAGCTGGGTTTTGCGGAGCCAAGAGCTTTGGAGCTTCGAGGTCTTGGGGTGAGCGGGTTGTGAGAAGTAAGGGAGGGGGGTTGTTAGCAAGTGTTTGCAACAAACCCAGACTTCTCCAGGGCCTAACCCAGGCGGATTGAGAGGATTGAAAAGAAACCCCTCTCTCTGCCAAACAGCTGTTTCTGTTCCTACCCTAGGCCCGCCCAGCCCTGGCCGGGGCGGTGAGTAGGGCAGCTTCAACCTGGCTGCCCTTAACCTTGATTGCCCAACTATTTAGTAGGGGCAGAGTGGTGACCTGCTGCATCAGTGGCCAGACCTGGTGCTTTGTGGGACGGTCACTGGGGTCCCAGACATTGTGAGTGGCCTAGGGGAGGTGGAGGATGATGGTGGCCGCAGGGCAACAAGAAAAGTTGGTCCTCCACTCAGCTTCCCTTCCGACTAGGGAGGAAGGAAAGCAGACCCACTACAGGAGGAAGTTAGCATTTGCTCCCTGCAGCCCAGACAGAGCAAATCAGCCTTCAGAAGTCTGCCTGTCTCAGGGCCACACAGCTTGCCCCCCTCCGTCTCTCCTCCCTCCCCCTCTCCCATTCCTAGGAATGGAGCTCTCTTGCCCAGAACCGGAGACTGAGAGTCTCCTTAGGCACAGGACCTGGGGGGTGTTGGAAGGATCCAGGGTCTTGGAGACACCCTGCCAATACCTCTTCCAGACTGGGGACATTGCCTGCAGCTCCTGTTCCATGGAAGCTTTTTGGGGAGCTTTGGCAGCAGAAGAGTTTAGGCTCAAGGATGGGACAACACTGGCCCCACCCCCACCCCTGGGGGAATTCTGTCAAATTGGGAAAGCTGAGGGAGGGGTGGTGCCTGCTAGGGGGTGTGGCTCCATTAAGTCTCACCTACTCGCTCACTCGTGGCCAATCAATGACCATTCTGGGCTTTGGGGACTTCCTGCTCCCCCTGCTCCCCCAGGCCATTCCTGCTCTCAGAATGGTGGGGAAGAGGGGAGTAGAGAGATACAAGTCTGACCCAGAGACTCAGGGGCACCCCTGAGTCTGCAGGCGGTCTCCAGGCAGATGCTTAGGGCGTGAGGCAGAGGTCCAAGAAGAGGGTCATTTGCGGAAGCAGCCAAGGAAGCGTCCCCCAGGTCCTCTTCCCCTTTATGATGTGGGCGCCGTCCCTGTCCCTTTTGTAGATGTGCTATTCCACTTGGAAGTCGAGGTTGGTGCCACCTCGGAGGACTTCTTAGCAAAGGCTTTGCGCACACCGTCCTCTTTTACAGGGAGGGCATCAAGGACCCCAGATATGCGAGTTCTCTTTGAGTCCTGATGAGAACCCAGAACAACGCTGCGTGGACCCCTCTCTAGGCAGCACCAAAAGGCCAGAGTGCATTTATTGGATGTCAGCCATGAACCAGGCTGTGTGCCCAGGGCGGGGAGGTAAAAATGAGACAGCTCTGGCCCTGCCTTTACAGACAGTGGAGTCTGGCCTTCGTGCTGTGGCACATGCTGTTCTTCCATCCGGAAGTGCCTATTCACAGGAGGTCTCATATTTTCTCCCCACACTCCAATGGAGCTACGCAAAGAAATGAGGAGAGCAAGAAGTGATAAGTCTATGGGTCAATAAATCTTTTTGAAAATATAATTGTATAAAGCAAGAAAATAACAATATATTTGGAGGTTTATAATATATGTAGAAAATGTGTGCGAATGGAAGTACACTTGTGAGGTTCTTACATTGAATATGGAACTAGAGGCCCGATGCACGAAATTCGTGCAAGAGTAGGCCTTTGCAGTCACGACTGCCTCAATCTCTCGGCTGCAGCCCTGGCTTTGTCCTGGAAGGACGTCTGGTCTAATTAGCATATTCCCCTTTTATTATTATAGATAATATTATTTGTGTGATGTGTGACACGAAGCATTCATATTGCACATTTCAGGGCAATCACGAAGAGAATAGTGAATATAGCTACTAAGCCAATAGCACAGACAAAGTGGAATCTGGATGTCTCCTCTGTGGGTAGGGAGCCCCGTGACACTTGGCCTCTCTGCTCCCCCACAGTCTGCTCTGGGGACAACTGAGAGGTCTATCTGATTGAAGAGCCAGGGCTTAGGTGGCCCCGCCCTTTTCCCTGGGTGCAAGCTACATGCACTCAGAGAGCACACATTCTGCTGTGCCCTTGTGAGTAGGGATGCAAGGTTGCCTGTCTAATTCTAAGTCTAATTCTAGGTTTCCACTTTAGGAAGCTCACTGACTCACAGCCATGAGCCATGCTCTTCAAATCTGCTTCATCCTTAGTAAATGTGACACTTGGTCTCTAATATGCTTCTTTATGTAATTTCTTAATTGGCGTAGACATCAGTGTTCACTGAGATGCTCCCCCCTGTCACTCAACCACGGCTGGTGGTGCAGAGCAAGGGTGCCAGACCCCTCCCACATCTGTCTGTGTTGCCCAAGCCCTGAGTCTTGGAACAGGGAGGAGTAACGGGAAAAAAGGTAAGGATGGTATGTGGGTGCTGGACCCGTGGGCCCACAGAGGGCTGAGGGTGCCTCAGCTGAGCCTGGCCAGAGGGGGCCCTCAGCTTTTCGCTCTCGTGCCCTGCTCAGAATCTCCAGGGTCTCCCCACGACCCTCTCAACCAGGCAAGTTATGGCAAAAGCACAGGCTGGGGGCAGAAGACCCAGGTTCCTTGTCCAGCTCAGCCACTGAGTCACTATGTGACCTCAACCAAGTTATGCCTCTCTCCCCCAATCTGGCCTCAGTTTCCCCTCTAAAACAAAGGCTTATGCTAGACGGTCTCTAATAGCGGCCCCTCTGCCTTTAGGGTTTCTGCATCTAGACCAAAGACTCCAGGCTCAGGCTGCCTTTAGACTTACTTTGTTTGGCCTACACAGTGTTTGAATTTCCCCCCAATTAGTTGCTAACATGGGGAAGATTTCACATATGAATCTGAATTTCTAGCTTCTCTTGAAAAACCCTAGGTCTTCATTGCTGCATAGGAACAGTGAGTGGACTCTTCAGGGGTACGTGGCCTCCCCAGGTGACCACAGTCCCCACGTGGCCTCCACCGTCCACGTTGCCTGCTTACCCTGCAGCACTTGCTCTGGAGCCTCAGCACAGGGGGAAGCTGTGACAGGAACCCAGGTGATATCTGCTCTATGCTGTCAGACTCTGCCCGGATGGGACAGGAGAGAGGAGTGAGCGTATTTCAGGGCTGCCTAAGGTTAACCATGGGAAGCTGGGCCGAGGGCAGGTGAAGACACGCACGCAGGTCCTGGGCTCAGTGGGCCCCTGGTGTTTCCTAGTGGACCCCATTGGAGGAAACACGAGCAGGATTAGAGGGTCCCCTGACCTCTCTCTGCGTGTTCTTCCTCCTGTCTCCAACTAGTGGCTGAGCCAAGGGGCTGGAGTTAAAGCCCCTCCCCCATTGGCAGCTTTACAGATCTCCCTGCCCCCCCAACAACACCCGCCCCTGCCCCCCGCAACTCCCCACTAATGTGGTTAAATCATTGTCAGAGACACAAGGGCAGGTCACCAGATGGCTACCCCATGCAGAGGGGGCCAGAGGTGGTGTCCGGGGCACAGGGAGGCGCGGGGCGGGGGGGGGCAGGAGCCTGTGGGAGTCTGTCCCTGCCTTCTATCTCCACAGGCCCAGAGCCCACACTCTCCAGCCCTGGGGGCCCCAGTTGTCCTCCAAAACCAAAAGGCTCCTGTCCCAAGTGACAGCTGAGCAGAGAGCTCAGCTCTGGTGGCCCAGGGAAGCCTCGAGGACTATGGGCTCAGACAGCCCTGCGGTGGAATCCTGGCTGCCCCTGTCCAAGGGAGCAAATAGTGACTCCTGCCTGCCAGGTTAGGACGCAGCGGCAGGAGTGGGCGTGCAGCGGCCTGGAGGCTCCCGCGACTGTCCATTTTACTCCCTCCCGGTGGGCCCCAGGGAGCTCTCCGCTGAGCTGCTGGGTGTCCGTGTCCTACGGGCGGGTGGACAGAACATCCTAGAAAGGAGAGCATGGAAACCTGATGCAGTTTAGCTTTGCGGCCAGAAAACCATAAAGTAGCTTCTGCTTTGTAACAATGAATCCCTTAGCTGACTCACAATTTACAAAGCTGGCTCCATAGGTTTCCAAGTCCCCACAGTCATGTGGTATAACTGTCATCCCCATTCAGAGACTCAGAGACGGGAAGCCTGAGGGGCAGAGTGGTTCAGCAGGTGCTCAGGGTCACAGAGCTACGTGTGGGGGTGGTCTCTGTTGTCAACTAGGTCTGGTCATGGGACAAGGACCTGCCTTCTTAAAGACTCAGCAGCTTGGTAGGAGAGAGCTGCCATGTCTAAAGGGAGGCTCTGACTGCCTCCATCTCCCATCCCCACCCTCACCCCCATGATGTGTGGCACTTCGTCCCTGATCGCTTGCCCCACCTGGGATACCCATGCTGAATAGGTCTGTCCTCCTCACCTTTCAAGGCCAGCAGGAATGCCACCTGCACTGGGAAGCCTTCTTCAATGTCACCCCTGTGATTTTCTCCTTCTCCACCCTGACTTCTATGCTGCTCCCAGGTACTCGCCTGCCCCTGGGGTTCCTTACCTGCTGGTCAGCAACTCTGTCCCTGAGTGCAAGGGTGGGTGACAAGCCCCCTGGACGGTGGGCCCCATGCTAGACTGGCCTCAATCCCATCCTCTGTCCACAGCTGTCCTGCTCCTCCCTCTGCCCCTGAGCCTGGGCCATACAGGCTGGCAGTGCACAGTAAGCACGAATATAACCCTTTAGCAATATGTATCAAAATCTTAAAAGGCACATGTCCTCTGACCTAGCACTTCTAGGACATTTCCCTAAAGACATAATTTAAAAATACGTATAAAAATGCTCATCTTGCCCTAGCTGGTTTGGCTCAGTGGATAGAGCGTCAGCCTGCAGATTGAAGGGTCCCGGGTTTGATTTCAGTCAGGGCACATGCCCGGGTTGTGGGTTCATTCCCCAGTAGGGGGCGTGCAGGAGACAGCCGATCAATGATTCTCTCTCATCATTAATGTTTCTATCTCTCTATCCATCTTCCATCCTCTCTGAAATCAATAAAAATATATTTTAAAAACGAAAATAAAGAAATAAAAATGTTCATCTTAGTGTTTATATATGAAGGGAAAACATTGTACACAACTTAAATATCCAATAGGGAATTTTTGCTTAAATATATATGATACTGTACACGAATACTCAGAATATAGGTAGCAATTAAAATGATAACGTAGATCTGCTATATTTCATTGGTGCCAAAAGGTGGTCATAATATATTAAATGTAAAGATAGGATTAAATAAAACGTATGAAGTGATTTATTTTTTTCTCTTTATATATGATGTGTGTGTTCGTGTGTGTGGGGAGTATGTGTGAAGATAGATACATAGAGATATAATATCTAACAAATATTAACAGTGTTATCTCTGGGTAGTGAGATTAATGGGTGATTTATGATATTTTGCTAATCTACACTTTTCTGCAGTGAGTTACTGGGGAGATGGAAGAAACAAGGAAAACATTTAAAGTCGAGTGTCACAGACTGGGCTCTGAGGCACTCCCTGCAGACCCCCCTCTCCCTGCTGACGACCGAACGAGGCCAGGGGAGACGAAGGAAGGGGTGGGCAGCAGGGGCGGTGTAGTGAGTGGCTCCAGCCAAGTCCGAGCCAGGATGAATGACATCAGGTTTGGTTCTTGGCTTGGGTCGGACACTCCATCTCCAGGAGAGACCTTGTTAGGCCAGGTGACTGTCCCGCCCAGCCTACACCTGCTCCATTAATCTTCCCTGTCCTGACCTGGCCAACAGAGCCCACTCTGTGTGTTGACCTAAGAGGAGGGTGCCAAGGGCCCAGGGAGGGGCTCCTGCGCCATACCTGCCGTTGCTCAGCAGCTGGCTGGAGCCTCATGGGGGGCCAGGTTTGTCAGCGCTGATGGATGAGGAGCTGCAGGAAGCCCGCTGTGCTCCGCCACCAGCACCACAGCTCCCTGGGCCACGCTGTTCTTCAGGGCGTCAGTCCCCGAGGTGAGACAGCCAATCAAGTCCAAGCTGCAAAGATCCATGACCTCACACAGGCACCTCCCCGATTCGCTTCTGTGGTGCCACAAGTTTTCTTTTAACCCTCCCCTCAGCCAAAGAACAGAGCAAGGCAGATCTGGCTTTTTTGTAAATGAGAAAATGGGAGCGGTTAACATAGCCACTCCGACGACAAGGTAGATCTGCATTTCATGGAGACGGAAAGGTGTTTGTAACATTTTAAGTGAAATGAGCATAGTATGACAAAAGGAGAGCACGTTTTTTCCACATTTTATAAATCTATAAAAAATATATATGGAAGGATGTGCACCAACGGTTAACAGTGACTGAGCTGATATTCGAACCAGGTCTTTGGGCTCAAATCCCACGCTCATTTCACTGTGTCATTCCCTCTCGGTCCCGTGGTTCTTCCCTCTTTCAAAGTTTCACCTCTTCCAGGCGGCCTCCTGGGACTCATCCCCAGCCTGGCCTGGGTCATCTCAGTTATTCTAGAAGCCCTTTCCTCTGACCCGCCCTGAGGCTGAGTGCTGTGCCCCTGGCAGCCTTTGCCTTTATCCTGATATCTGTATTTCTCTGGGCCCCTGCTGGCACCCTGGGGTCTCTGCCTCATCTCATAGCTGAGGCCTCTCTCCTTCACATCCTCTAGCATCATCCTGATGTCACCAAGTTCAAAACGCAAAGCTCACACATGCTATTGAAAGGAAAACTATTTATTGGATTCATTTATTCTTCTTTTGCTCATAATCCCACTGAGCTCGGATCACTGGCTTCCCAGGCCATAGGTGGCAGCAAACTAGAACATGGGTGGCCAGCTTGCCAGGGCCAGGCAGCCCCGAGGCTGGGGCAGCAGAGGGAAGTACTCAGTCCTGCAGCAGCCTGGGGCCGTGTGGAGAGGAGTGGAGCTCTCCGTGCACAGAACCGGACCACAACTGACCCTTGTGGTGGCTCATCAAGACCCCGGGGGGGGGGGGGGGGGGGGGGGGTGGAGGGGGGCTGGGAGCTAACATTTGCTGAGCGTTCACTATTTGCCACACACTCGATGTTTGGTGTGTGCTCCGTGTCAGGAGGTACAGAAAGAGGCAATGTTTTTAAGAAAGTATATTAAGTGGCTGGAGCTGCCGTAGTAACAAATCGTCGCAAACTGGGTGACTTAGCAGAACTTGATTCTCTCACAGTTCTGGAGGCCAGAGGTCTGAGATGAAGATGTCAGCAGGGCCACACTCCCTCTGAAGGCTCAGGGCAGAATCCTCCCTGCCTCTTCCAGCTTCTGCTGGCTCCCGGCATCCCTGGGCCTGGGGTTCCATAACGCTAGTCTCTGCCTCTGTCTTTATACAGCCTTCTTCTCAGTGTCAGTATCTGCTTCTCTTCTAAGGACTTGTTATTGGATGTAGAGCCCACCTAATCCAGGACGATCTTCTCTTCAGCTGCAGAGCTTACCTACATCTGCTGAGATCCTTCTTCCGAATCAGGTCATAGGTACAGGTTCCTGGTGGATGTACCTTTGGAGGGGGGCGGGGCATTATGCAACCCACTGCATAGAGTTTCTTATCTGAAACGATGACAAATGTAAAGCGCCACCTTAATATTTAACAAAATAGACTGCTGTTTCTGATCAATGTTTTTAATACAGAAAAGCTCATTTCCTGGGCAGGCAAGGAGCTTGGGCCCTGGACCTACCCTGAATTCCCAGAATGCCCACACAGTTCCGGACACTTGGGTGGAGCGTCTCCAATCCAGTGCCATGGACTGGCTCAGCTTCCTTTGCATCCCTTCCTTAAACCCCATGGCATCGTGGGAAATTGGAGAGGAAAGACGAGGGATCTTTTGAGTTGAGAGGGAGGCATTCAAGCCCCACTCTGTTCTTGCTCACTAATCTCATAGCCTCTGAGCACCTGTATCACACCCTTCCGATCCATGCTTGCCTTGCCAAGTTTTCACCACAAATGCTCCCTGTCAAAGAAGCCATTCCTGACATACCACCAGCGTCATTCAAAAAAATTTTTTTCTTTATTGATTAAGGTATTACGTATGTGTCCTTATCCCCCCATTGT
>PVJC01050447.1:0-11791 GCA_004026665.1 Murina feae | reverse complement strand
GAGAGTTGAAACAAACACAGAGGAGAAGGCTAGTACCACTGAGGCAGGTATTGGAGTGATGCAGCCACAGGTCAAGGAATGCCTAGAGCCAGCAGAAGCTGGAAGAGGCAGGGAAGGACCCTTCTCCGAAGACTTCTGAGTGAGTTTGTCTCTCCTAACACCTTGATTTGGGGCTTCTGGACTCCAGAACTGTGAGAGAGTATATTTCCATTGTTAAAGCCACCACGTTTGTTGTCATGTGTTACCGTAGGCACAGGAAACTAAAACACACACACACACACACACACACACACATTCTCAACGAGGGAAGTGTATCCAGTGTTCTGTCTGCTGTAGCTACACATCCTGTACATAAGCTCACCTAGAAGGACTTTTGCCATGAACGTCTTTTGGTAAAAGACAAAAATTCTGAAAATGTGATCAACTTCTTCAAATTCCTATGCTTTAGAAAGTTGCACATTTTTTTTCATCTACCTCCTATAACCTGGAATTGCCTTCTCTTTTGTGTGGCTGTTTGAAAATAACTCCTCCATTACCCATCAGATCTGGACAATTTATTTCTGGCCAGAGATTTCTTCTGGTGCTCATTCCAGACAACAAATGCTCTAACACTTTGTTCTAAAATAATATTAATATTATAACAGGCCCAGTTCTTCAGAAAGCTCAGATCTCTCCAGGAGCTAATGTTCTTAGGCTTAGCTCAGTGACTTGAAGGACATTTGCTGACATCTGGTCGGTACTTTGCCCTGAATGCTTCTGCTGATTGCTAAGGAAACAGCCTGTGAGGGCAGTGGGGGGACCATGGATCCCATCCTCTCTTCTGGCTAATGGCCCGCAAGCCTATTCAGTAGAGCAACAGGGGGATGATGACCAAAACATTACCTAAGCGTAGAACTGGTTTCAGAGCCCTGGATGAAACTCAGTTGGAATTGCTGGTCTTTTCAAATCTTTTCCATTCTGGTAGGTGTGTAGTTGTAGATCATTGTGGTTTGAATTTGCATTTCTCTGATGTTTAATGATGTTGGCTTTTTGGAGGTTTTTATTTACTTACACTTTTGTCTTATATTTATATATTATACTTATAATAATTCTTATATTCATACCCTATTAGAATATAAGCTTATGAAAGTAACTTTGTCTTTTTTGTTTGCAAATATATGTCCATTAGAGGAACCCACATTTTTTTCTTCAACATATATTTAATTAATGAAAAATATGAGAAATACCAATATCAATTTTCTATTTAAAAATTTAAAAAATAGCCCTGACCGGTTTGGCTCAGCGGATAGATCGTCGGCCTGCGGACTCAGGGGTCCCAGGTTTGATTCCGGTCAAGGGCATGTACCTTGGTTGCGGACACAACCCTGGTGGGGAGTGTGCAGGAGGCAGCTGATCGATGTTTCCCTCTCATTGATGTTTCTAGCTCTCTGTCCCTCTCCCTTCCTCTTTGTGAAAAATCAATTAAATATATTTTAAAATTTTTTTAAAAATATTTTTTATTGATTTTTAGAGAGAGAGGAAGGGAGAGGGAAAAGAAAGAGAGAGATAGAAATGATGAGAGAGAATCATCAATCAGCTGTCTTCTGCATGCCCCCCACTGGGCACCAAGCCCACCATATGGGCATGTGCCCTGACCAGGAACCTCTTGGTTCATGGGTCAATACTCAATCATTGCGCTACACCAGCTGGGCCCAGCATCAATTTTCTACCAGCTTCATAGGCAAATTGTATAACCATTATTCTGGGGATATACTTGGACACTTTTTCTGAAAAGGGAACAGCATAAGTCTACTTTGTTCCTGGAACTGGGAACAAAATGACGAGCCTTAACCACAGTCCCAGACACCTGCCTGGCTCCCACAAGCAATGATAACGCTTGGAGACTGTGTTGTAAACCTCACACTGAAGGGCCACCATTAGTGCTGGGACAGAGTTGTAGGAACAGGCTGAGAAAGTTATCCAGGTATAGGAGGAAACATGGACACCACGTCAGGATGACAGAGGATCGCCACTGGGCAAAAGTCAGGAGCAGAGGAGTGAACTGTCAAAAAAAGAACAGATCAGCACCTGCCCACTGAAAAGTCCAAATGAACCAGGATTCTAGTGAGTTCACAGGGTTGATATCTGGAAGCCAGAAGCATACAGGATGCCCTGTAAAGAACCTTTGAGGTAAGACAGAATGGCAGTGAGGAAGCAATGTGGCCCAGGATATCAGGAGTCCTTAAGATGTTCTTAAAGCTCGGTGTGGCTCAGTGGTTGAGCATCGACGCATGAACCAAGAGGTCCCTGGGTTGATTCCTGGCAGGGCACATGCCCAGGTTATGGACTCAATCCCCACAGAGGAGATGCAGGAGGCAGCCAATCAGTGATTCTCTCTCATCATTGATGTTTCTATCCCTCTCTCCTTCTCCTTTCCTCGCTAAAAAAAAATCAATAAAAACATTTAAAAAGAGATGTTCTTAGCAGAAGGAATTCACGATGGAGCATGAGCTAGTATCAGAAGCCCACCACCCTCTCCCCAAACACAAAGAAATACAAGATAAAGTCATTTTTAACGTCCTGTAAATATATTGCTGAGCTCAGAACAAAGAACAGCATTTTCTAGGTGCAACAGATAAGTTGGGACTGAAGTTATGAGACCCCTAGAGGTACCAGGACAGATCTGCATCTGGCAGGTCTATGGGGAGCCATAGGTGGCCATTCTGACCTCAAGCACTGTTACCTGAAGTTGTAGCCAGGGTACAAGGACTCATTGGTTGTCTTGTCGTCAAGGCGTCGGAAACTGTATTTTGGACGGCAGTGATGGAACCAACTGTCCAGGTTGCAGTCCCAGTAGATCTCAATGCCCATGATTCCCCCCTGAGGAAGACAACAAGAAGCTATCTCTAAGTCCTGCTGGACGTGGGGTGCAGCCACCAGACATCTCCCTGCATAGCAATGATCACTGAAGGAAAGGTGCTTCTTCAGCCACCCCATCCTCCTCAATTCAAGGTGACCTTTTTCTCCACTGAACATCTAAGGAATCTCTTTCTTTCTACAAACACATTTTGAGCACTGACTATCATATTTCATTGAATCTTATTTCACTGAATCTTAGACGCTATTGCTTGTAAGACATAATTTTTTTTATGTTCCTCTAAGAAGAAAATGCTGTCAATTAAAGTGTGAGACTCAATCAGTTGAAATCACTTCCTGATTTCAGAACTATTAGAATGTGAAAAAATGTCTTTAAATCATGAAATATGGCATTTCGAGACAGTATGTTAGAAGCTAGAGATACAGCGATGTGGAATTGGCAGCCTCTGACTTGGAGAAAGGAAAAGTGATACAGAATAATCACAAATGTTATTTATTGCCAGGCACTAAACCACGCACTCTACATATTATAGTGACTGTTTAATGTTTTTGTCATATATCACCCAAAGAGCCAGGAAATACAAGGAATTTAGCTCTGGAGGTGGAAAAGGCGAGGAAATGGATTCTCCCCCTGGAGCCTTTGGTGGGAGCCTCACCCTGTTGCTAACCTGATTTCAGACCAGTAAAACTGACTTTGGACTTCTGATCTCCAGAAGTGTAAAAAAAAATGTGTGTTGCCCTGCCTAGGCGGCTCAGTTGGTTAGAGTGTTGCCCCAAAATGCCACAATTTAAGTAGACATTTCTACAAAGAAGGTACACAAATGCTTAATAAGGATATGTAACATGTTCAATATACTAAGCACTGGCATAGCTATAATCAAAACAGACAATTAAAAAGATGGCAAGGGCCCGTACAAGAATCAACCAATGAATGCATAAATAAGTGGAACAGCAAGTCTCTCTCTCTCTCTCTCTCTCTCTCTCTCTCTCTCTCTCTCTCTCTCTCGTAAATAAATAAATAAATAAATAAACAAATACATAAATAAAAAATTTTAAGCCACCAAGTTGTGGTCACTTATTATAGCAGCCTCAGGAAATTAATGTACCAAGTATCTCATGCCTGGGATTGTTGTGAAAGTACTTGGCATCATGGGTGGATTTACTAAATGCTCAATGAAGGGAACCGTATTATTAAGATCCAGTGGCTCAGCCCCTTGGCCATTTGACATCTTCCATTCCCCTGACACAACTTCCCCCACAAACCTCATGGAATGAAGGCACCACCAACCTTAATTGCCACTTCTGAAAAGTTATCTCCTGTTTCTTGGAAGATATCTCCTAGTCGGAAAATAGGACACTGTGGATTCTGAGTCTTGTGATAGGTGCAAGTGATGTTTAAATCTGGCAAGATGTTTCTCCTGCACATAATGAAAAGCAAACAAACACTTCCATTGAAAACGTGCATAGGAATGAGCCAGTGTGGTGACTGGGCTCCATGAGGGCCCCCCGTGGTCCCCACCTCTGTGTATTTATACCCTTGTGCAGTCCCCTCCCACATAGTAGCAGGATTGGTCTGTGACCAGTAGCGCAGAAGTGATGGTGTGTCACTTCCAAGGTTAGGTTATGAAAGACTGCGACTTCCATCTTGGTTACTGTCTTGCCTGCTTGCCCTCTGTCTCTCTAGGATCATTTGCTCTGGGGGAAGCCAGCGGCTGTGTCCTAAGAACTCTCAGGCAGTGCCAGGGAGAGGCCCACACAAGTGAGCTTGGATTCTCCAGCCCTAGTCAAGCCTGGAGTGACTCCAGCCTCATTGACAGCTCAGCTGCAACCTGAGAGGCCCCGAGCCAGAACCACGCAGGCAAATGTTTCCCAGATTCCTGGTCCACAGGAACTGTGTAAGATAATAGATGTTTGTTGTTATAAGCTTCTAACTCTTCGGGTAATTTGTTACACAGCAGTAGATAACAACATGGCCAGACACTCTGGTCACTTACGTGGTGTAATTGTGGCCAGGGAAGTCGATATTATTCTTGATGAGCACAGTGAAGTTTTCAGCACTGTTCAAGAGCGCAGGCCTGAGTGAGAGACATAACACAATGGAGATCAATGACTATAGGGACAGAGGGAGACAGCGGGCCAGTGGGACCAGTGGCTTTTGGTCCCTTGCTTGGGTCATTGCAATGAGTGAAGAGAAATGCAATCTAGTTGACAAAACATTCAAAAAGTCTCCAGCTTCTCCAGTAAGAATTTCTCCCTTCTTATTGAGAGAAGAGACCCATGGCAGTTCTCACAGCTGATACAATTGTATGTTTAGGTATGTGCTATGGTGTGCCGATAAAACAACCTGCTCTTCAGGGAAAGGGGGAAAAAAAAAAAAAAGCTCTGATGTGTATTTAAATCAGCATTTAGTGATTATTGTGGTATAAATACTCCCACCATATTTGATTTCAGGCTACCAGTGGGACATCATTGAACTTGGAGTTGGGAAGGGATGCGCATAATTGGCTCAGAGGTGGTGCAAACCAACTCCATCATACCCCCTTTATATCTTTCCCAAAAGGCCAGTGTTCTTGGAGGGCGGGGACCATAATTTTCTTATCTTAACTTCCCCATCCTTCAGCATAGCGCCACACATGTAGTCGATTCGGTCAGTCAGTTCTCCTAGAGGCCCTATGTAGCATGGAATTCTGCATGAGTTAGAGGATCCCAAATTCTAGACTGCAGGAAGGTCTACCCACCATCCTTCTATCTATTTATTCGACAAATAATTATTGGACTGAGCATGAGACTGGGTGTTGAGGATGTAGTGATGAACAAGATAGTTAAGGTTTCTGTACATATGCAGTTAACAATCTTTTAAAGATGGAGAGAACTGGCTGTGGATTAAAAGATGCAGCTGGGCCCTATCTGGGTTGGCTCAGAGGATAGAGCATCACCCTGCAGACCAAAGGGTTCCGAGTTCGATTCCAGTCAAGGGCACCATACCTCGGTTGCAGGCTCCTCCTCTGCCCGGGCCCTGGTCAGGGTGTGTGTGGGAGGCAACCAATCAATGTGTTTCTCTCACATTGATATTTCTCTCTGCCTTTCCCTCTCACTTCCACTCTCTCTCTAAAAATTAATGGAAAAATATCCTTGGGTGAAGATTAAAAAAAAAAAAAGTATAGCGGTTACGCTGTTACCTGGCATGCCTGAGTAGGTGGAAGATATCCTATATAATAAAAGACTAATATGTAGGTGGAAGATATCCTATATAATAAAAGACTAATAAGATATCCTATATAATAAAAGACTAATATAAAAGACTAAATGGCAGAATGACTAGTCGCTATGACACACACTGACTATAGGGGGCAGACGCTCAATGCAAGAACTGCCCCCTGGTGGTCAGTGTGCTCCCACAGGGGGAGCACCAATCAGCCAGAAGCTGGGCTCACAGCTGGTGAGTGCAGCGTCATGGCGGGAACCTCTCTTACCGCCACAGCAGCATTAAGGACCACTCAGGGGATGTCTGTGTGAGCAGGCCTAAGCAGACAGGCGGACATCCCTCAGGACCTGGACTGTGAGAGGGCGCAGGCTGGGCTGAGGAACTCCCTCCTCGCCCCCCCCCAGTGCATGAATGTCATGCACCGGGTCTCTAATATGTATATATATATTGGGGGTAGTACCAGGAAAGGGTGGAGAGAATTGGAAGAGGGCACCAAGAATAATCTGCTTTTTGTTCCAGGATTTGCAGAGCCCAACTTTGGCTTAAAAAAAATATATATATATATATATATATATATATATATATATATATATATATATATTATTGATTTTTTACAGAGCGGAAGGGAGAAGGATAGAGAACTAGAAACATTGATCAGCTGCTTCCTACACACCTCCATTGGGGATGTGCCTGCAACCAAGGTACATGCCCTTGACTGGAATCGAACCTGGGACCCTTCAGTCTGCAGACTGATGCTCTATCCACTGAGCCAAACCGGTCAGGGCAACTTTGGCTTTATTTGGGACATATACAGAGAACAGTCTAATTTTTGCCTGTTCAGCATCCATTCCCCTTCTGTCAGTAGCCTTTCAATTCTCTCCCTTTGGGGAAGCCAGGTCTCTTCCACTCTCAGCTGGGTGAGGATGAGTCCATGTCCTGCTCATCCCTACAGCTCCTAGAGTGTGCAAGTGACCCAGAGCTGTCCAAACAGTGTAATCCAATCTCCTTGGCCACAGTGATAAGTTCAGATTGTCATGTGACTTGGGCCAATGAGAATATTCCAGGGCTTTTGTAGGAACTATTGGGGGGTAAGGGGAGGAGAAGTAGTTTTCTTTTGGACTGTTAGTAGTAAGGACAGTAAAAATCTGGAATTCCCCCCACCACAGCATGAAGAGAGCTAAAATGGAAGAAAGAATAACTTCAGGGAGGAAGAGAGAGAATCTTAATGACATCATTTAAAGCCTGTAACAAGCTTTACTTGAAGCCATACTTCTGAACATTGTTAGGAGTTAAAAACACAAGCCAAAACGTAACACTCTTTTTTCTGAAGCCAGTTTAAATTGTATATCTGTTACTTGCACAAAAGAAAATCTTATTTATGACAAATGCCTGCTATGTGCTGGACCATTTGCCTTTAGAACATTCTAGATCCCATGCTTCCTAGGCAACACTCTAAATAGAATCAGAGGACTATAGGATCCTAAAAATTTAAGGATCACAGCCCTTTATTCCTCTTTCATGATACTTACAGTTTTCTACCTTGAATTACAACTCTGCACACATATCTATCTCTTTTATTAGACTGTAAGAGTCTTATCTGGGTCATTTTGTATTTTACATAAAATTTAGCACAGCCTGACCTGGCCAGTGTGGCTCTGTGTTTGAGCATCGACCCATGAACCAGGAGGTCGTGGTTTGATTCTCAGGTTGTGGGCTCAATCCCCAGTGTGAGGTGTGCAGGAGGCAGCTGATCAATGATTCTCTCTCATCATTGATGTTTCTATCTCTCCCTCTCTCTTTCCTCTCTGAAATCAATCTAATATAATAAAAGAGTAATATGCAAATTGACTGTTACTCGAGACACCCAACCCACGCCCACCAGCCAAGCCACGCCTCTCAGCCAACCAGAGTGGCTGTATGCAAATTAGCCCAGCCAAGATGGAGGCCAGCAGCCATGGAGCTAGAGCAAACCAGAGGCTTCCGTTGCAACTGCCTGCCTAGGCTGGCTGAGCCTCTGCTCATGGCCACGCCCACCAGCCAATCAGAGCAGCTGTATGCAAATTAACCCAGCCAAGATGGAGGCTGGTAGGGCAGCTCTGCACTGGGAGCCTCCATGGCCGGCCGGCATAGCTGTGCCAGGTGTGTCAGCTCGGGGGGGGGGGGGGGGTGGGGGTCCGGCCTGGGGCCTCCTCGGGGCATCCAGGAGCGCCCGTCCCAGGTCCACTGCCTGGCTCCGCCCCCCGGGGGCCTCCACCAGGCTTGTGGGAGAGGGGGTCCTCCACTGGGCTTGCAGGAGCAGCCATCCTGGGTCCGCTGCCTGGCTCCACCCCCCCACTCCGGGAGTCTCCGCGGGGAGTCCAGGAGCGCCTGTCCTGGGTCCACTGCCTGGCTCCACCCCCTGGGGGCCTCCCTGGGGCATTCGGGAGCGCGGGGGGCCTCTATGGGGCGTGCAGGAGCAGCCTTCCTGTGCCTGCTGCCTGGCTTTGCCCCCCAGGGGCCTCCTTGGGGCATACAGGAGTGCCCGTCCTGGGTCTGCTGCCTGGCTCTGCCCCGGGGGCCTCCTGGGGGCTTGCAGGAGCACCCGTCCAGGGTCCGCTACCTTCATCCGCCCCCCAGGGGCCTCCACAGGGCGTGCAGGAGCGTCTGTTGCTAAGTGCAGAGAATCCAAAGCCAGTCCGCTGCCCGGCTCCACCCCAGGTGTGTTTGCTCAGCAGCAGGGCCCCACTGAGGGATCCTGCACCAGCGTCCGCCCCTGGCTTGCCACCCAGCTCTGTGCCAGGTGTGTCCCCTCAGCGGTGGGGGCCCACCAGGAGTGTGCGATCGTGGGCCCTCCGGTGAGAAATGTCCAGGCCTGCACTCACCAGCCCTCCCACCCCCCAGTGCACGAACCCTGAGGGGGCTGTGGGCAGCCTGAAAATGGCCCTCAGCCCCTCACCCAGGCTGGCCAGGCATGCTAGCAGGTGGACATCCTCCCCCGCAAGGTGTCCCAGACTGCAAGAGGGCACAGGCTGGGCTGAGGGACCCCCACCCCCCGAGTGTACAAATTTTTGTGCACTGGGCCCCTAGTAAAAGTATATTTGGAAAAAAATATTTAGCACAGCCTTTTGTATATAGTTACACATGAAATAAATATCTAACACCTACTACATGGTCATAGATGTGTTGAAGGAATGAATGATTACATGAATCATGTTAGTAATTTTAGAACCCATGCTCATATGACATATAAGAAAACAAGTTCAGGAACTTGCTTGCCCAAGGTCATGTAGAATTGCAGCAGCACCTTGGAGATGCATAGTACCAGGATTTATATGGTGAATGAGTTGGTGGCAGAGCCAGGACTGAAAACCACAGACAACCAAGAGGCCCCTGGCCTTGAACCAGGATGACCTGGGTGTAGGCTAATGTCCCTGAGCAATTCCTTCTTTGATAATGGATCTTCCTTGACCTAGAAATGAACCTGAGTGGTACCATTAACTGATTGAGGATAAGACAGGCTGACACTGCCTAGTGCTTCCTACTCTAATATTGGGAATGTTTTCCTGGACCTTCTAAAAAGTTAGTTTGGGGAACTTTTTGCCCCACAGGTTCTGATGGTGTGACCCTGAGTCACATTTGTCTAATGCTGGGCTGTCCAGGATAATCCAACATCCCTTAGGCAAGTGTGACTAATTACATTTAAATTAAATTAAATTCAGTGGCTCAGTTTTAGTAGCCACATTTCAAGTGCTCAATAGCCACATGTGCCCACCATATCAGGCAGCACAGAAAGAGAACATTTCCATCATTATGGAAAATTCCATGGACAGTGCTAGTCTAGAGCCACCAAACGTCTATGGGTAGATCGTGTGTGTGTGTGTGTGTGTGTGTGTGTTATTGAGCACTTACTATATGCCAGGCACTGGACTCACTTTGCAATTATAATGAAGTATCTCATTTAATTCTCACATCTATCCACTGAGGTAGGTGTAATTATTATCGTCAACCTACAGATGAGAAAATTAAAGTTCAGAGAGATTAAGCAACTTGCCCAAGGTCACACAGCAAAGAAGTATTAGAGTCAAGATTTGAATCTAGGTCTCTCTATTCTCTGCTGAAATGGATTAGTCCCTGTGGTTTCTGAGATTTAAATCAAGTTCTGCCCCTGGACCTGACCTTGTGTGCTAAAGAGAAGCCACTGCCCTGCTGGTGTGGCTCAGTGGTTGAGCATCAACCCCATGTACTAAGAGGTCACCAGTCAATTCTGGGTCAGGGCACATGCCTGGGTTGTGGGCTTGATCCCAGTAGTAGGCATGCAGGAGGCAGCTGATCAGTGTGATGTTTCTCTCTCATGGATGTTTCTATCTCTCCCTTTCCCTTCCTTTCTCTAAAAAAAAAAAAAAAAAAAATCAATAAAAACATTTTTTTAAAGAGAAGAGTCACTACAGGGACCACCAAATCTGTCACTATAATCATTTTAAAATATATATATATACATTTTTATTGACCTCAGACAGGAAAGGAGAGGGAGAGAGAGAGAAACATCCATGATGAGAGAGAATCATTAATCAGCTGTCTCCTGCATGCCCCCTACTGGGGATGAAGCCTGCCTTGATCAGGAATTGAACTGTGACCTCCTGGTTCATAAGTCAACCCTCAAGCACTGAGCCACGCTGGCCAGGCTTTCACTGTGATCATTTAAGAAAACTTCCCTTCTCTTCCTCCCTTTCATTTCTTTCCTTCCTTGCCCCTTCCTTCCTTTTGTTCTTTCTTCCTTCCCTGTCACCTCCCCATCCTTAATCCCTGAGTATGGACACTGACAAGTCAGAATGGAGCCTACTGTAGCACTGGAGGAGGGTCTGGAGGTGCCCCGGAACATGCTGGCACAGAAAGGAGGCAGGCACCCCAGAGTGTTCAGGAAAGTGGCTATTTACCAGTTAGGACAGAATTATTTTAATATTTTAACTAGCATGACCCTCCCAGAGACCACCAGTGTGCCTGGCACAGGATCCCCAAGCCAGTAGGATCCAGGATGTTGTGGGACTGCCCTGAGAAGAGAAGCTAGATCAGCGCCTGGCAAGGCCTCACCTACTCACTGCTGAGGGCCACAGGTCAGTCCCCACCTGCAACTTACTGGGGGGGCTCTTCCGTTGCCTCGGTGGGACACCAGGCAGAGACTTCACAGGTCTTCTGGAGAGGCTGCTGTGTGTACCTTATACACCTTCCCGTCTGGATTCCTGCAGGGTCAGGGGGTCACAGAAGCACACGTGTGAAAGAACCGTGGGAGGAAACTCTCAACCCAAGCAAGAGACTATGCTTTTCAGCTCAAGCAGTTTCAGTTTCCATGAAACCCCGACTGAACCACGAACTTACTAAGCTGACCAAGCAACATATGGAACTGTAGGCGTTTTTTTAAAAAGCATCAGAGAGAACATAGGAGACCATGGATGCTGTTGGCTTATTTGGCTTCTTTGAAAGAAAGATGCCTGAGAGGGGAGCCGGACAGGGTGTATTCTCAGAACTGGGAAAATGGGCTAGAACTTGCTTTCTTATTGGGCATCTGAGTCCCTCGAGGAGTGTACAGCATGTGTCAGGGATGTGCAAAGTTGCAGAATAAACATGGCACATCTTGCCTTGGTCAGTGTGTTCAGGGATTAGAGCGTCGGCCCGTGCACTGAAGGGTTGTGGGTTCGATTCCCAGTCAAGGGCAAATTCCTGGGTTGCAGGTTCAATCCCTGGCCCTGGTCCAAG
>PVJC01050446.1:0-11800 GCA_004026665.1 Murina feae | reverse complement strand
GCTCAGGTTACTGAAAGGTACTGAGAATGGTCAGAATACAGTTCAGGCAATCCAACTTTCAGTGGTGGGGGCCCACCAGGTATTTGCGATGGTGGGCCACCCAGCTGGAAACGTCCACGCCTGCACTCACCAGCCATCCCACCCCCCAGTGCAAGTACTCTGAGGGGGCTGTGGGCAGCCTGAAAACAGCCCTCAGCCCTTCACCCAGGCTGACCATGCATGCCAGCAGGTGGACATCCCCGTCGAGGGGTCCCAGACTGTGAGAGGGCACAGGCCAGGATGAAGGACCCCCTCCTCCCCTCGCCAAGTGCACAAATTTTTGTGCACCGGGCCCCTAGTATAAAGATAAAAGCATGTTACCCTTCATTTCTTCAAAGTCAATCCACCAATTCCACAGTTACTTTTGATTAAACTCAGATAGTATAATGTACAGGCCATAAAATTCACACCATCTAATCTAATAATCTAATCTAATAAAAGCATAATATGCAAATTGACCCTCATTCCGTTACACCTAAGCCATGCCCACCAGCCAAGCCATACCCACCAGCCAATCAGAGTGGCTGTATGCAAATTAATCCAGCCAAGATGGCTGCCGGCAGCCACGGAGTTGGAACAAGCAGGAGGCTTGCCCTGGCAATGCAGGAAGCTAAGGTTCCTGTCTGCCTAGGCCGGCTCAAGGCAACAAAGTTTCAATTATAGAAGATAAATAAACTCCAGAGACCTGCTTCCAGCCTTGGGCTCAAGGAAGTGCTGGGAGACTGGGTTGTCAGGGGCAACCTGACCTGGACTCCAGTTAAAGCAACAAAGTTTCAACTTTAGAAGTTAAATAAATTCCAGCCAGCCTCGCTGCAAACAGCTATCAGCCACTCACCCAGGCTGGTCCCCTCCGTGAAGGGAATGTGGCCAGGCTGCAAACAGCCATCAGCCCCTCACCCAGGCTGGCTAGGCACCCCAGTGGGGACCCGAACCCTGAAGGGGATGTGGCCAGCCTGAAAACGGCCCTCAGCCCCTCACCCAGGCTGGCCAGGCATGCCAGCAGTTGGACATCCCCCGAGGGGTCCCAGACTGCGAGAGGGCATAGGCCGGGCTGAGGGACCCCCCCAAGTGCACAAATTTTTGTGCACCGGGCCCTAGTCAATTATAAGAAAAGGGAGAACCAGACACCGTGGCCTTCGGGGCACCTTCCCCAGGAGAAGGGCCTCCCATAATGGCTAATTTAACTGCCTTTAAAAAAAAAAAAACAGACAAAAAAAACCCCTACACATCACTTTCAAACAAAAAAAAGTTTCAACAAAATGGTAATAGAAAGGTGAAAACAAATCTTAAAACAAGCTAACCTTAACTCAGAATATTAATCCTACCGATACTTATGCGCAAGCACATCTTCTGGAGGTAGGAGATGGTTTAATACTGGCTCTGAAGTAGACGGAGCGCAACTGTAAATGAATGAAAATGGAGCTACAGTTTTGTTCTCCTAGGAAAGGAACCGAATCAGATGACTACAGCTCGTCACCCTCCGTCCCACCTAATTTAGGGTGATTCAGCTGCCTAACCATGTGCAGTGGGCACCAGTCTCTTCACAAACTTAGGAGACCACAAATCAATGCATCCACACCAAAGGGCTGAGTTTTTACGAGCTAGTTCTTTTCAGGAGCATCTGTCCCTGCAGCGGGCAGCTGACGGCCCATGTGGGCACTGTGTTCACAGGCTACAGGGCCTCATTCTGCAGGAATCACCATCCCTCATGGGCAGCAAGTCCACTGATTCCTCACGTCCTTCCTGCCTGCCTCCCCGACGGGCCTGACAGGAGCCCCACAGCCGAGGCCCAGGCTGCTCCCCATCCTCTTAGCCCTGGGCTGCTGTCCCAGGCAGGTCACCTCACATGTGTGCAGTAGGAATGCCCACTTGCCCAATGGGCTGCAGCTTTTCCTGAGGAGAAAGGCCTGGGCACGCTGCTGCCCTTGCCCACCGCACCTGGCAATGGCTCCGCTGGTGGCCCTGTGAGCCCTGACTTGACACTGCCGCCCAGAAATAGCACAAATTGTGTTTTATTTCTGTGCAGGAAAAAAAAAAAAAATGACCCAGGGCCCAGCTGGTGTGGCTCAGTGGTTGAGTGTCGGCCTATGAACCAGGAGGTCACAGTTTGATTCCAGGTCAGGGTACATGCCCAGGTGGTGGGCTCGATCCAGGGTCATGCAGGAGGCAGCTGATGAGTGATTCTCTCTCATCACTGATGTTTCTATCTCTCCCTCTCTGAAATCAATAAAAAAAATACTTAAAAGTATACAGGCTGAAATAGGGGCATTTTTAAAGGTTGTGCCTCTGGTAACTCAACGCCAACCTTTTCCTTGGGGGCACAGGGGAAGATGCTGAAAGGGTGGGTGCATACGATGTGAGTCACAGGCCTGGAGAGTAATTTTTATGCCACAAAAAGGGACTCTGGTGATTAAACTTATTTCTGAGAGTCCACCTTGTAGCCATCACCACACACTTGCACTCCCACTAATGACACCAAACCACCCCAAATATGTGAAACTCAGACGTAAAATCCTATATAATAAAACCCTAATGTGCAAATTGGCTGAATGGTGGACAACCAGTCACTATGATGTGCACTGACCACTAAGGGGCAGATGCTCAATGCAGGAGCTGCCCCCAGCCCACAGGCTCCTATTGGCGGCAGCGGCGGGGGGAGGGGGGGGCAGGGGGGAGCGAGCGGGCTGTGCCAGGTCAGCCAAGGCGGGTGCTAGTGGGGCCCCCCAATAGCCCCACTGGTCACCCCACAGATTGGCCCTGATCTCCAGCCAGGCCTAGGGATCCTACCCATGCACGGATTTTGTGCACCGGGCCTCTAGTGTTTAATAAAACTCATCCTATCACACAATCCTCAGAGGACGGCAGAGCTGGGCCTGTCACAGCGGATGTCCATAATGACCTAATTACGTAGGGCTGATTCCACGGAGCCCAGTGTGCACTGTTTTACTGGTGCCAGAAGTGCTGGCCCATTTTTTCCAACTCATTTAATTCACTTGATGGAAATGTGGGAAAATGCAAGGGAAAATAAAAGAAAAAAAAGAGCAGTGAGGCTAGGAACTCCTCTGGGTCCTCTTCATACCAAAGACCAAAGGGAAACTAAGATCGAGTCATCAAGCTCGCGCCAATGACCGCCAGGCCGCTGCACCACCTGCTCTCCATGCCCCATGTCAATTCCCAGCCACCGCTCCACCAATGACCAGTGTGCACGGCCGACACCCCGCCAGGTGGCCCCCACTCGGCCACATCACAGTAAAACCAACATGCAGTGAAATGAGTATTTCATCAGATGCTAAAGGGAGGCCGTGGAAAGTACAGAAATAAGAAAAAGGGATGCGAGGCCTGGAGGTACCCTGGACGTCATCAATGACCAAATAACTTCCTAAGAGCAGCCAAGCTGCCCATCTTCCCACAGATGACCTGCACACACAGGCCTCTGAGTAACAGTATTTCACAGATGGGGATACGCCAAACTAACCTTGAGGCCATAGTGCCCATCCTGCCTCCAACACATCGACATTCAAAAGATGTGGCTGCACATACAATTTTTACCAGAGCAAAACTAGCGCAGAGCTTTCAAGTGTGGGATTATTTTTCCTCTCAGACAGGCCTGGTAAAGCACATATCATCCGTGTCCTAGATGTAAATGTCTAGTTTTACTGGAAAAGAAGAGAGAGAAAGGGAGAGAGGAGGGATGGGAGGAAGAAAGGAGGAGATGACCAGGCTTTCCAAGGCCTGGCTGGAACCGAGGGACATATGCACTGACCCTTGGGACCGTGACTCTGCCGTGGGGCTGTCCCACGCACTGGAGAAACATCAGCAGCCACCCCGCCCCGTCCTCAGCCTGTGGCATCAAAAGTATCTCCAGACATCGCCAAGCAACCCCCGTGGGTGGAAGTGCCCCCCGGAGAGCTATGGAACTAAAATACATACACATTGAACAGACCGAGTTTTTCTTTTTCCTTTTTTCTTTAACAGCAAAAACAAGACAGGAATATTAATGTATTTTCTAACTATTTTGGAATATGACTAAAATGTTTAGGTGGCAGTTGCTATAATTACCCATTCCAAAAATAACGGAATAACTGAGCACATTCAGTGTAACTCAATGTCGTGCTTACTTTGGTTATGATATGCCATATAATTAGGAGACAACCTTTAAACTCTAGTTTGTAATGTGTGTAAAATATGCTATTGTTTATTTTTCAAAAATGAGAAATGTTAAAAATAAGGACATAGGGACATCTGTATTTGCTTTCATTAAAAAGCAATAAGTAAAAGGAGGAATAAGAAAATACTCTTAAAAACAGTGACTGACTCCTAACTGGTTTGGCTCAGTGGATGGAGAGTGGCCTGCGGACTGAAGGGTCCCAGGTTCGATTCCGGTCAAGGGCATGTACCTTGGTTGCGGGCACATCCCCAGTGGTGGGTGTGCAGGAGGCAGCTGATCAATGTTTCTGGCTCTCTGTCCCTCTCCCTTCCTCTCTGTTAAAAAAAAAAAAAAAGTCACATTTGGCTCTGGAATCATGTACATGATTTACATAATGATAAACCCGTATTAATTTTTTAAAGTCTCACAAAAGCAAAACCAGAATGAAAGCATATTAACTAAATGATGTAATGAGTCCATGGCATGGAGAGGTATCATTCTGAAAGAATTTGAAACACAACAATGTGACTGTATGTCCCTAGTGGACAAAACATCTTCAGCTATTTTCAGCAGTAAAATTGTTGGTGATGATATTGGTAGAGTTATTCTAAATATTTACATATGTTGTGTATAGATAAACTAGGATAATCAAGCAAATAATTAAGTTCATGTTCCTAGAGACAAAAACTTTCAGCATAAGAGAAAAGAGATACAAATATATAATCAAAGAAGCAAACTATTTTGTAATTCTGAATTACAAATATCAGTGTGGATTTACAACCTATATAATAAAAGCCTAAGCGACCATTAAGACAGAACGACAGGTGACCAGTCGCACTGACCACCAGGGGGCAGATGCTCAATGCAGGGGCTGCCCCCTGGTGGTCAGTGCACTCCCACAGGGGGAGCCCTGCTCAGCCAGAAGTTGGGCTCTCCCACCTCCTTGGCAGCACTAAGGAGCAGAGAGCCGAGTGGTACGGAGCAGAGAGCAGGCGGGCGGTTAGAAGCGAGGAGTCCCAGACTCCAAGAGGCCGGGCTGAGGGACCCTCAACCCCAAGTGCACAAATTTTGTGCACGAGGCCTTTAGTAGATCATGTTAAAATCAAATCAAAACAAAGGCCCAGACACAATGACCAACCCAGGAATATGGAGTGTCCCTAACTCCCAAACCAAAGTCCCCAATTCTATTTCCTACTTCAGGGACCACAGGTCCATGACCTCTGGAGAAACGGGGACCTGTGGCTGGAGGAGCCTGAGATGCCACGGCTCCAGCTTCCGTGGAGATGGCACGGATCTCAGGCACATGCAGAGGGTGGCAATGGCTGCAGCAGCCACCTAAGCAGCAACAAGGAGTCAGCTGCATGGAACTCCTTCAGCAATACCTTAAATCATCAGCTCATCACTTCTCTACACACAAGTGGAGAATGCTGAGGAATCAGAACTCTTTATTCTGAAAACTGCCAAATACAGGCCAAGACTTGCCTGTGTAATGTACCTCAGCATAAGGGCTGGCACACTCGAGTGGCTGAGTGGGGGGAAGGAGTAGCCCGATGTCACCACTTTGCACACAGCTATCGGCAAAGCTGCTGGCTCCCGTGTCCTTCCGCTAGGAGCTTACGCAGCCACGGAGAGTCCTGCCAGGAAATCAGCTGAGATCTGACAGGAATGTGCAGGACACGCAGAGACAGAAAAGCTGGGCCATGGGGTCTGCTTAGGGAGCTTCAGCTGTGGGAAACCCTGGGGACAGAGACCAGGTCACCCCAACAAACCAGTCTGCGACTTTAAAGAGAAATAGTGAAATAAATAACTCAATAATAAAGAAACAATGGAAGAAAAATAAAGAAAGAAGAGGGTGGAGAAACAAACAGGTCCTCCAGCTGCACGGCCTGAACCGCCTCTCGGTCCAGGTTTCACCACGCCATGCTGAGGAAGGCTCCCGAGAGAGGTGGGAAACGCACGCACTGGTGCATGTTTGATAACATTCCGGAGTTACTGTTACTGAAATATTCACAGATGAAAGGAACTGATATCTGGGATTTGCTTCAAAATTCAGCTGCTGGAAGGTGCGGGCATTTAGACGAACAGAGTTCCAAAGAAAACCTCGAAGTGTTTTGGGAGTTTGAACCAACCCTCATACACACACACGAGAATCATCAGTTCAGAGAATTTATTCAGATGTTACATATAGGGCAGATATTAAACCCATCAGTGCGCTATCAAGACCACTCCCAACAGCAGCCCTGCCGTTTTCACGGCCCAACCGCGCTCCCTCCAAGCACAGGCCGCCAGGCAGTGTGCGCACGCAGTGGCAGTGCTCTCACACGGGGCACAGCAGAGGGAAGTCTACTGTCTAACCCAGTCACATCAAGCGACACAGACACACACAACAGGCTGCGTGGACACACGGACAGACCCAGGCCATCCCACAGACAGGAAGCAGAGGCTAAACTGCTGGATGCGCTGGCTGGCGAGGACTGGGAGGAAATGAACTCACTTCGCTGTTACCGTGAAGTACCCTCCTGCCCCTGCCAGCCCCAAAGCGCAGCCATCCTGAAACTCAGCGCTATGAGGGCCAGCTCTCTCTTCTTCCCCATGAGGAGGAAGGAAGTAGCACAGGAGGCCAAGTGGGAGAAGAGATGAAAAAGGACCAATTTCTTACTAGCATGGCTTCTCCAGATGAAATCAACATAATCCTGAAGGGAGGAACTAAGATCTTCTGCTCTACACCCTTCATTTCACAAATGGTGGAGCCCCAGGCTGGTTTCAGGGGCTCACACAGGCAGAAAGCTGTCAGTTATGCCCCTTACTCAGGAGGTTCTCCTGAGTCTCCTGAGCTGCAGGCCAAGACCCAAGCTTGTGGTCCAATTCTTGTCAATTTCTATTAACAACAAAGCAGTTCCAATGGTTTGAAACTGCTGTGTTGGTGTGAAGGGGAGGATGGCAGGCTTCTGGCTCCCAGGTGGAACTCAGGACAAAGCAACAGAACCAACACTCTACCTGGGTCTGGCCTGTGCACACACCTGGCGACGAGGCCCACCTGGAGAATAAGCAGCCTGAAAGAAAGAGGCTGACCCCACAGAAGACAAGCTCCACCTATCTACCTTCCCTCCCGCAACCCCAGGTGTGCTGAGAGCGAAGGCCAAGGCTGGGGCTCCAGCCCCCCATCATCTGCTGGGCACCTTCACCTGACAGTGAGGAGAGGTTGGCGGGCAGTGCGATGCCCATTGTGGGAACCATACCAGAGTCCCCAGATAGTCAAGCATCCTCAGTGTGTGGATGCTTTGTTGACAGCATGCCGGATGGCCAAGGCCACTCTGAACATGGGAATCCCAATCAGAATGTCCCAATCAGAGACTATGCATGTGCAAGGACACAAGCACAACCTCATGGTCACTGTGTCCTTCTATAGCCAAGTGACTGACATCATTGTTGGCTAGAGGCCTCTTTTGTCTAAGTAGTAGTATATATGTTGTTAACTTGTCAGTGGGCAGGGGAAAAGGCCCAAGCCGTACGACAGAGCGAAGAGCTGGACTGCTACGATGTAGGCTAAGAGCTAACCGGGCTCAGATATAGCTGCCATGGTACCCAGCCTGTGCTGAGAGTGAAGCACAGAGTAGTTACTATGTGAGGCTACAGAGAGCAGCCAGGGTGCTGGGCAGGGGAGACAGGGGAAGCTGCTGAGGCTGAGCGCTGAGAGCTCAGGCACTACTGCTATGTAAAGCTATAGGTCTAGGCAGCGTGCAGCTGCTCAGACAACAGGTGTGGTACAGAGGTGAATGCTGCTATGTGGGAAGATATGTACTCAGCAGCCGGTGTGTGGACTGTACTGTGAAGAGCTGCTTTGTCTAATGGCTTATGGCCACTGGCTTCTGCAAGAAAGACTTCCTCTTCTACACCCTCAACCTCTCAGGGCTGCTCCATCCGAGATCTGGCGTCCATGAAGGTCCAGCCCTGGCAGAGGGGCTCGGACCCAACAGTGAGTGTAGTGAGGAGGGTTCGAGAAGGAACCTACTCTGGCATAGTCGGGAAGAATTTGGAAGGATATATGGGCTCAAAGCAGCAGTGCCAAGCAGTGCTCCGGCTGTTCTGTCTCTGACGCCCACCGAGTGGTAAGATACCAGGCAGCACCACCCGGCACACTCCACAAAGGGCCAGCAAACAGCTCCAGCCACACCTCCTCTCGGGTGGGCGGAGTGGCAAGGAGGGGATAGGGAGGATGACTGACTCCCAGGCTGCCTGCCTAGGGACCCACTTACCAGCACAATGCCAGGCAGACAACCTTGCCCGTCTCTCGTGCCTGGACACAGGCCAGCCTCGGTCCCAGGACACCAGAGCCCAGCGTGGGTTACCACTCCGGGTCAGCAGTGCAAGCACAGGTGCAAGGCATGTGCAAGCGCAGCAAGTGAGGAGGTGAGAGCGCCTGCAACGGCAGCCAGTCAACAAGGTCTAACGGCAGGAGCACTGCTCCTTCACGGCTCATTTTATGTTCAATGTGCAGGTCTATTTATGGGATCTGATGAAGAAAAAGCAACTTTGCCATATTTTTAGCTCACAAATCAACATTTCTACCCATCCTACCAACAGAAGCAATAGAACTTGGGGTGCTTTGAGGAGAAGCCAGTCTGCTCCTGGCCTGCTTCCTCTTACCACAGGCACTGTCTGCGCCGGAGGGGGTGTGGCTCAGGTGCTCCCCCAGCAGTGAGTGAAGGCAGGTGAACGGCCATCTGTGAGACCTAGTGACCTGCTGCTCTTACGCATCAGCTCTTTGCTATCCGCTGGCCAGGACACTGGTTCTCCGCAGGGCCCTGATCGCAGCAGCATCTGGGAACATCTCAGACTCCTGCGGCTGAAACTGGAGGGTAGGGATGTGGCAGGAAGAGGTAGCAAAAGAGCCGCCCTCAGGGTTAGCAGCGGAGCATGCGCGAATTCCAGAACAGGGGCCACAGGGCTAGATCCTCACAGAGGAGCATGATTGGCTGCAAAGCTGGACAACGTGTTTCTCAGACACATTTTATTGCCCACATTGTTACCTAGCAAGAAAATCACTTTCATCAGAAAAACACACGAAAATATCAGGTAAATATTTCTTCAATTGCAAAAACTCTTATTTGGATCCAAAGAAATAGGTTATTTTTTAAAAAATATGTTTTTATTAATTCAAGAGCAAGAGAGAAAGAAAGAAACATCAATGATGAGAGAGAATCAGTGGACTGCCTCCTGCAAGCCCCTTACTGGGGTTCAGCCCACAACCCAGGCATGTGCTGTGACCGGGAATGGAACCGTGACCTCCTGGTTCATGGGTCAACACTCAACCACTGAGCCACACCGCCAGGCAGGGTTAATTTTTTCTCAAAGAAAAATATTAGAGACCTGGTTTCAAATGCACATATGACCACAATCTATAAACCTCCTTTTAATCAGCCTTGTATGCCCTATGCTTGCTGTGCATCCCCATGACTATTTTGTAATTATCAACTTGAACTTAACCCCTTCACCTTTCTCCCCAAACCCCTAAACTCCACCCCTTTGGCAACAGTCTGTTCTCTATGACTGTTCCTATTTTGTTTGTTCATTTACTTTGTTCCTTAGATTCCACATATAAATTAGATCGTATGGTATTTGTGTTTCTCTGACTGCACTCTTTCACTGTAGCAAATGGTAAGTTTTCCTTCTTTTTTTACAGCCACGTAATATTCCATTGTGCAAATGTACCATAGCTGCCTCCAGATCTTGACTATTGCAAATAACACTGCATGAATACAGGGGTGCACATATTCTTTCAGGCTGGTGTTTTGGGGATTGCTGCCTTATAAAGCACTTCCATTTCTAGTTTTTTAAGGACCTTCCATACTGTTCTCCACAGTGGCCGCACCAGTCCGCCTTCCCACCAGCAGTGCACGAGGGCTTCCTTTTCCCCGCATCCTCGCCAGCACCTGTCGTTTGTTGATTTGTTGATGGCGGCCGTTCTGACAGGTGTGAGGTGGTGCCTCATTGTCTTTCCATTTGAATTTCTTTGACTATTAGTGATGATGAGCATCACTTGACATTCTACTGGCCACCGCTATGTCCCCTTTGGAGAAGTATCTACCTGGGTCCTCGGCCTATTTGTCAGTGTGTATGTGTGCGTGTGGAGTTGCCTGAGAACATTTTACACAGCCAACACCCTCACCTTTGCATCCAGGTTCAAGCAGAAGCAATCTAGGAAAAACTTTATCCCAAACTGGATTTGCCCCTGGCAAGGAGTCCCAGGTCCATTCCAAAACGCCAGCGCCCTCAGTCAGGGCGTGGTGTGCTTCTCATCGTAGAGGAGCAGGCTTGCCCCGACTGACCATGCCGGGGCCGCAGACCCTGGGCGATGGATGAATGATTGCTCTGACACACGTTTCTGTGAAAAGAGGCTAAGGGACTGTTTAGCTATAGGAGCAAACAGCCCTGTTCACCTGCCTCCTTAGGCTTTTATTGTTATAACCGCTTCAACTAAAATTAACCATTAGATACAATCATCAGGGTAAGCACTCTTGAGAAAGCACATGCTTCTACAGAGGTTGCTGCAAACAGCTTGCCATGTAAGCTAATGCATCGCTCCTCAACCCTCACCCCAAACTCAATCAGCAGTAGAAATACTTCTCACTGCGTCTGCCAATGGGCTGGGAACAGGGATGGTAAATCTCTACTAATGAAGTAACATAGTAAACACGTTCCAGAATAAAGATGGACGGCATCACTGCCACGCCATACGAAGAATTTCAGCACAAGCCACAGGCAGGACCAGCGCCGGGCTGAAGGGCGTCGAGGTAACTGCAAGGTGACCCTAAAATGCAAGGATGCCCTCACCTTCTGCAGGGAAAGAGGGACTTCATTTTATCCTACAAATTCCAAATTCACTTATATTTCTGATGGTTACAGGCTCTGATATAAAGGGAGGAAAGGACTCCTACTTTCAGGAAAGAGAATTCCTCGTTCCCGAATCACCTCTGCGGGACTCCACATCCCAGGCTCAGGGCGCAGGCCACCTGTGTGTCCCTTTACAAAAGAGCTGGCGTTTTCACTTTTCACTAGAGAAAATGTCACCCAAACACATTCATGTAGGACCGTGACTGGGAGGTTTTTGGGGTTCCTTCGCGCTGACACATTTGACTGCCCTCAAAGGATCTGGGTGGGAAAGCAGGCCATCAGTGTCCACTCACGGCTGCCTCCCTGCACGTCCACCCACTGTGGAGCCGCCACGTCCTCACACATGCCACTCGGGTGTGTGCAAGTTCACACCAGCCAGGAAGGCCAGCTCGCCAACCCACATCGCACTACGTTCACCCTAAACAAAAAGCACGCTGCCAGTGAGCCACAGGGCAGAACCGGACACGGGCCCCATTTAATCACTCACTCTGCCTTTTACCCTAAACTGTGTCGTAAGCAACTCAAATCAACCTGCAGGACAGTTAACATCTAGGCAGCACCTTAACACAGAGACTGCTGCCAGGCCCAGCCCCCCACCTGCAGTCCAGAGTACAAAGGTCCCTTAAAAACGGCTCTTCTCCCTCAAGTCTGTTATAGTAATTGTTAAGTTAACATAAGTAAAACTCCATTTTGAATGTGTGTAACCCTTAGACTCCATAG
>PVJC01050445.1:0-11796 GCA_004026665.1 Murina feae | reverse complement strand
TGATGTGGTTTGAGTTTCCCTTATCCTAGTGATTTTTGGGGGGCGGGGGCGGGGTTAGTTCCTGCTCCCAGGAATGGATGCAGCCAGCATATTGGTTGAGGACCTACTATGCGTCAGTGGTGACTAAGTGAGACAAGGCCCCTGAATTCATGGCACTCACGTTCCAGAGGGTGTGGCAGAGAGCAGGGCTGTTATGAGATATTGTGGGTAGCACCGGGCGTTACAGAATTGAGGGGTTTGGAGAGACCTACTGTGGACGAGTCTGTTAGGTGCAGGGCGACCTGACAGTCCTGGTCCAGCAGGAGGGGAGAGCCAGCAGGAGCAGTGGTGCCACCACTTGGTGACCGTGTGCTTCGTGGTCACACCTTCTGCAGGAGGAGAGGACTGGGTGCTGGTGAGGGCAGCCTGGCCAGAATCCTCTGACCGGGTCAGACTTCGGCCCCTGACGGAGCCTGCTCTGGGCTCAGTTTCCCCAATGTGCAGCACTAGCCAGCCCGGTCTTTCCAGGGTCCAGTTCTGCCTTCCTCAGAGGACCCCAGGGACGAGGGGCTGTGGTTTCTCCACGGGAGGGAGGCACTAGGTCTTAAGCTGCTTCTCCATACCCAAGACCCAGGCAAACCCGGAAAATCCTCCGAGGGGTGGGGTGTGGGTGTTAGAGGGTGTGTCGCGTCCTGGATCCCGGGGAAAACTTGACAGAAGGTGAGGCTGGGTGGATTTAGTCATGTGCCCCCACCCCTGTGCCCACCTCTGTCTAACCCCCTGCCTGTGAACTGGGGCTAAGAAATGAGAAGCTTTCCGCCGAGGAACGGTGAGGCCTCAGTGTGTTTAAAAGGGGGAGCGCATGGTAGGCGTCCGCCCTGACTGCTGTCTGTGGCTGTTAACACGATCGCATGTCTTTCTGCCAGCAGCCCTTCCCGGCAGGTGTCTGGTCTCAGTTCACAGATGGGGAAACCGAGATACGGAGATCGGATGGCTTGCCTCCACCCTCCCGCTCGCTGTTGGATGGCCTGGGATGCGCCTCGCTTCCTCTTTGAGCCTCGGTTTCCCTACCTGTAACTTCAGAGAGGAGCTCGTTGATGTTAATGCCCAGGGCCCAATGGTGACGTCCCATTGTGCAAGGGGTGGGGGTAGGGTGGGGCAGGGATGGAGAGGCACAGAGATGGGGAGTCCCTTGCAGGGGCCACCACCTCTCAGGGCTGGGGTCAGGCCCCAAGCTGTAGGCATCTGACCAAGTTTTCTTGGGGGCTGAGTTCCAGGCTTCTGACTTGAAAGCTGCCAGGGGGGAAGGGCTGGCCCAGTTAGACCAGAGCTCAGAGTGCCGTTCCCGGGGTGGGGGTGGGGGGGTGGAACTGCCATCCCATCACCGCCTTCCACTGGAGAGCACAGGGGGCCTTGTGTCTACAGAGGGGGTGTGTTTCTCAGCCAGGTGTCCTGCACCAAAACCTGAGTGGATCAGGTGCAAACCTCCTGCTAATTTCGACAGACTCTCGAGGTAGCTGCTCAAAAGCCTTCCTTACTCCCCTGCCCCCCCTTTGCTCAGAGGAATAAAGTTCAGCTCCTTCCTGTGGCCTCAGTCCTTCATGACTGATTCCATTTGAGCTTTGCAGCTTCCTCTTCCTCCGTGTCCGCTCAGGCCCCAAATCAGGCTCCCTGGGCTGGGCGCTTGGAGCAACCCTCTGCTTCTCCCCCTGTAAAGCTCTGGACTCATCCTTCTGCACCCCCTCTCCTAGCATGTCCTCTACTCTGCAAAGTCTTCCTGGACGCCCCCCCCCCCCATCACCTGGGTCCTGAGACGCAGGGTGGCCTTGTGCTCTGAGGGTCATGATGCAGGTAGGTGTTTCCTAGAATATTTCTCCATGAAGCCGGAAGCCCTGTGCTGGGGTTGCCTTGCGGAGCCCAGAGCCCAGCACGCAGCCGGGAACACCCGTTCGAGTGCAGTGTTTTTGCCCATTGACACCCTAGAGGCTGGAAGCAATGAGATTCCAATTCTGCAGAAATGCGTCATGTATTTGTCTGATTTTTATGAAAGTGATTGTTGAGAGGCATGACAGGCGGAGCACCAGGAGCTCAGGGAGGTGTTGGCCCTGGTGTCAGGTTGTTAGAGGCTCAGAGAGGGACAGTGTTCTTCCCAGGGTTACCCAGCGGAGGGTCCAATGCCGTAGGGTGAATTGTGGGTAAGAAGGTGAGAGAAGACACAGGGATGGAGAGAACCACAAGAATGAGAGTCATGCTGGTGTTAGACTATTGCTTGGGGCATCCTTGGTGCCTGAAAGAGTGCTAAGTGCTTGGTTTACATTATCACCGAACCTGTCCAATGGCCCTATGAGGAATAGACTTCTTCATACCCATTACATGGATGAGAAAACTGAGGTTTGGAGAAGTTAATGTCCCCAGAGTTAATGTCCCCAAACCCGGTGCTCCGGACTCACTGTGCAATGCTCTCTCTGCACAAGCACCGCTGCGGGCACTGTCCGGAGGAAGGTGCTGGCTGCGGGGTCTGTCCCAACCTCCTTCCCCCCCAGTCTGTCACATCTCAGCAGCAGGCAGGCCAGGAGTGGCCCGGGGGGTGCGCAGGGCTGCATCTGTCACAGGTCACTGGCCACGTGGCTGGAGGCAGCAGGAAAAGGAGTCCCATCACGCTCAGGCTGGGGAGAGGGGCCTGCCCCATCCCTCCTGTGGACTCCGATCCTCGTCCGCCACCCTGCACATCTCCTCCTTCAGGGCTGGGGGAGCCTCGGCATCCGGCCCCCCTCCGCACCCTGTCCCACTCCCGCTCTCGGCAGCCTGGTTCCAGAGATGGCCTTGCTGCTTCGCCTCAGTGGAGCCCTCAGCCAGTTCTCCATCTAAATGACAGCCGCCCTCAGCCAAGTCAACTCCAATTAATTTCCGAAGCTTCCTGGGGCCTGGCTGAGCTCCTCGCAGACGGAGCTGCCCTCGTGCTGGCGGGAGGCCCGGTGCAGTCCAGGAACGTGGGGTCTCACGGACCCCCTCCCATCATGGATGGGGGGCGGCCCTCCCTGCCCCTCGGAGTCCCCACGCGTGCCGTGTGCTGTCCCCCATCAGATGGGGCCGATGTGGCACCTGTCGGGCCTCATCCAGGGAGAAGGCATTGGACAGGCCTTGGGTTTTGTCTTGGGTTCCTCTGTCCCCCGCGGCATTGGGTGCCCATTGATGGGTGCCAGGGCCCTTTCCAGAAAGTTAAGAGTGTTGATCTCAGAGCAGGAGAGGGACCGGGAGAGGAAGGAGAGAACCAGGGGAAGAGAGGTTGAGGAAGGTTGGGGAGTGGGGACAAGCAGATGGAAAGAGAGGACGGGGAGAGGGAGGACCTGCCGCGCTGGCCTGTGACATTTTCGATGTGACGTTGACAAGGCCACACGCTTCGGCCTCAGACAGACCTGGGAGTGACCCTGGCTGTGCCACGGGCCGGCTATGTGCCTGGGGACCGTGACGCTCCCTCCCCGAACCTCAGTTTACTGTCCTGTAAAGTGAGTGGGAGTGTGGGGCCCTCTCTCCCTGGCTGTTGGGGGGATCGGAGGAGATGGAACGGAGCCTGGCCTTGGGGGAGCCCGGGTCGGTGTTCGCGGTGACGTCCCTGGAGCTGGCCCGTGGACATGTGGTCAGTTTCCTTTCTCCGTTTCTCGGTTGTCATGGCGACACCATTGCTGGACGTGGATGGGTGGGCACCGAAGGGGTGGGGGACACAGATGGAAAGCTGGGCGGAGGCGTGGCCCGTCCCCAGGCTCCTGTGAGATGGCCGGCTGGAGAGTCACTCAGGTTGCATGCTGGTTCCTGGGGCTCAGGTGGAGGCATCTTAGTGACCCTGATTTTGGAAGGCACCCCCCCTCCCCATCTCCTCTCTACACTGAATATAAAATCTCATCGCCCCCATGGATAGAAAGACTCGGGGGGTCGTACATCCATCCACCCCCAGTCATTTGGGAGAGAACACAGTAGGCCTGGAGAGGCAGAGTGACTTGTTCAAGGTCACACAGCTGCCAGGAGGGAGTGTGATCCACTTCTACGGAGGGGGAAACTGAGGCTCAGCAGGTTTGCATTTGCCCAAACTCATGGAGCTGGTGAAGGGTAGGGGTAAGACTCAGACGGAGGCGGGATTTGAATCTAGGCTTCCTCCAAGCTGCCGAGCGTTGAGGGAGGAGTGGAGCAGGCGTTGGAGTTTGCTGCTTCTCCACATGGTTGGTGGCTGAGTAGACCCTCTTGGTGCTGCCCGATGTGTAGCTTAGCTTTTCTGTTCCTGCCCCTGAGCCCGGAGGTAGTGTGTTCCCATCTACCACGTGGCCCAGGGAGGGTCCTCCTGGGGGTCGTGCATTCTGGGTGCAACGCCCAGCCTTTCTTGGAGATGGGGAATAGGAGGGATGAGACACTAGAGACCTGGGTGTGTCTGGGGGACCCGAGGGACTCCCGGGCTGCGGGACAGAGGTGCCGAGAGGACCTGGCTCAGCCTTAGGGCTCCCAGGCCCGCCTCTGCTTCTAGGCCCAGCGGCCCAGCCCCCCAGCTGAGTGGCAGCTGTCACAGATACCAGCGTCTCCTCCCCCCTCCCCGGTCAGGTCCAAATAAAGGAAAAACCAAAATACGTTTGCCTTTGTCAGAATCCTGCGAGGGTGAGTGGGGCGAGAGTCATTCGCTATTGTGCTCGGGGGGCCCACACTGCTCCTTACATAAGCTTGGAGTTAAAAATACCCCTGGAATTCTAATTCTCCCCCCGCCCGCCCAGGCTCCGAGGGCAGGGGTGGGGCGGGCCTCGGGACCCGTGGAGGCGAAGAAACTCCCAGTAGCTGCCTTCAAAGCCCCAGGCTGTGCGACAACCCTGAGTGTAATAATCCCAAGAGCAGCAAAGCTTCTCTGAGGGCTCATCGCGGGCTAAGTCGTCACCCACATCATCTCATTTAATCCTTCAACAGCCCGGGGAGTAGGTTCCCATTTACAGCCTGAGTCGACACCTTGCCCAGCCGCCCGCCCCCCTGCTACCCCCCCCCCCCCCCCCCGGGATTAGCACCCAGGGAGTCGTTGGCCCCAGGCGCACGCTGGAGCCCACTTTTAGGACTTTCCGCTGCCTCCACTCTTCCCTCCGGTGAGTTGGGGACAGGAGGAGGCAGGGCACAAGTCCCCTTTCTGAGGGTGTGAGGACGGAGCAGCATGGGAGCTGGTCCCAGGAATATTGGATACAGAGCTCAGTGGTGAGACGGGCCTGTTTTGCGGACTCAAAATAAGAGCCGTAGCCGGTTTGGCTCAGTGGATAGAGCGTCGGCCTGCAGACCGGGTTCGATTCCGGTCCCGGGCATGGACCTCGGTCGCGGGCTCCTCCCTGGCAGGGGCCCTATCTGATGTGTTTCTCTCACATGGTATTTCTCTCTGTCTTTCCCTCCCTCTTCCGCCCTGTGTAAAACCAACGGGACAGTATCTTCGGGCGAGGATTTAAAAAAATGTATGAAAGAAAGGAAACATGGCCCCCTCAGTGGGCGGCATCTCCAGGTGGATATTAACAAGGACATGGTCCCAGGTAAACAAATACAGTCTTGTCCCTTCGGCCTTCACCCCGGCCATGGCCTGCAGGGTCACTGAGCCAGGCCCGGTGGGTCTCCACTCTGGCCACAGGCCGGTCAACAACACAGGGCTCCCAGCGAGGGCAAGAGCGCGCCCTGCGCTGGGCAGCGCTCGGAGCCCTTTCCTCGTTTCACCGGATCCTCCTATCTGCCTCCGGGATCCCGCCCGTCCTGCTATGTCCCCCCTTTTCTCGGATTGAGGCCCCGAGAGCCCAGATGCGGTGAGCTGAGTCCTGCGCCCCGCAGACGACAGGCGCCCTCCGTGGGGAGGCCTGAGCGAGGACCGGGGTCGCATTCCTTACTCCTGCGCTCGCCTTGTTGGCGCTGGCGGTTCCTTCTCCCTTTCCTGGAAGTCACTGTTCCCCTCGTGGGTGGAGAAGCGCAGGAGGCAAGATCCGAACGAAGCAGGTCTCGCAATGGGAGCGGAACAGGGTGAGCCGGAGGCAGCCGGTACCTCCGTCGTGTGACGCGAAGTCGGTGGCAGAAATGACAGAAAGGAATTGTGGTGTCCGGCGAGGGGGTGGGTGTTGGAAGGGGCTGGATGGGTCAGTGAGGACTTGGGCATGTGAAGAAAGTATAGGAAGGGCCTTGGTGGGGAGGGAGAGCAGGGCATCCCAGCTCCAGGCCCTGCCCCTGGGTGGTGACTGTTGGGGTCCCTCTGGCCAATGGGACCAAGTCCTTTCTTAAAACTGTCCCCAAGTCCTTCCTCACTGGGCAGGCGCTCCATCCTGTGAATCGGAAGCCCCTCGCCTCGCCCCGTGCTGCCTGCATGGGTGGGGCACAGTCAGGGGGGTACAGTCTGAGTTGATGACAGCCCTGCCTGCCTCTGGGACTGCTCCTCCTCCCCCCACAAACACGGCATCATCGGCTGTTTATCTTCTCCCCCAGCTGCTCCGAAAGGACCCGCCAGGAATCACCATCCTAGGTCACAGATGAGGAAAACCGAGGCCCTGCAGTTAGGGACCAGCTGCCCAGGTATGGGGAGAGGGCTGTCCAGGAGTCCACCTTGGCTCCACCGCTAGGAATCCTGGGCCAAAAGGAGAGGTCACATCTCCTAGGTGGTAACCTGGCCCTAGATGACCGCTGGACAGCTCCCTGCCCCATGGAGCCTCAGTCTTCCCATCTGTCAAATAGGGATAAAGGTTCTTCAGAGTCAGCGCACAGGCCCCAGCTGAGTACCGGCGGTGAGCGGGGTGCTGTGCTCAACATACCAAGCCCGCCCCTCCCCCAGGCAGCCAGTGCGATGGGGGAGGCTGACAGCTCACACATGGAAAACATGACAACACCCTTCAGGTTGCATGGTGTCTGCCTGGGCCAGTGCTGAGTAACTCCAGGTCTCCCTCCAATCCTGGGAGCTTGGCGAGGGGGGGTTTATCTCTGGGTCCTGGCGTGGGGGCCGGCGTGCCTGCCGCCCCAGGAGTAGGGACGAGGGCCTCTCGGAGCCGGGGCAGGCCCCGACTTGAGGTGGCTTCCGCAGGACTGATTTATCGGCAGCCGCTCGGCAGCCCCGGGGAGCCGCGGGCCCAGGGCGTGTTGGGTCCCCCCAGCTGGAATGAATCCGGCGGGAGGATGCGTTTGGTCATGCTTGGGCTGTCAGGAACCGAAGAATAATATTCTCTCTTAAAAATATTCCCCGTGGATACCACACTCCCTTGCTCATCCCAGGCAGAAGCTGGGGAATCCTACGGCAGTGCTCTGTGACCTCAGGCAAGCCCGTCACCCTCTCTGAGCCCCAGGGACCTCCTCTGGAGTGGGGAAAAGGGTCACCCAGCTGCTGGGCTTGCTAGGGGATGGGATTAGATAATCCCTGAAGGGGTCCACTCTGTGCTGATGAACCCCACCCTGCGTAAGAAGAGCAACTGTCTTGGGGTGTTGGTGTCTGGCTGCATCTGCGTCGTCTGTAAGTTGCGATTAGAGTATCTTGAGAAAATTTGGCCATTCCGGTCCATCTGGAACCATCACTCAGCAAACCCAGGTGGCAGAGGAGTCCCTAAGCCTCCTTGTAGCTCAGGAAATGCTGATGCTGCGGCCACTGAGCAAGGGAACCAGGTGGCAGGAGCTTGGGTGCGGGTCTTGTCTTTCTTGGGCAGTGCACACATTGGCAAGAGGACTTGGTTTCCTGCCTGTGAAATGGGCACACGCATGGCTGTGCCGGCTCCTGGAGATAACGTGTGTAAAGTGAGGTGAGGAACTCCTCTTGGAATTGCTCTCTTTGGTAGACGCTATCCCTCTCGCCAATCCAGATGTTGCGATGCTTGGAACAGAACGCCTCTTGGGGGTGCTAAGCGGTGGAGTCGCTGGGAGTAGACAGCGTGGGCCCCAGAGCAGGCGTGTGAAGGCTGTGCACCCACATCGCCAGAGCCCAGGGCTCACCGTGTGCAGGGGAGCCTGAATCGGGGGCCACTCGCTTCCGGCTTATCCTTCTCCCCAAGGAGCCTGGCTCCGGTGAGGGTGGCCTCCCAGCCTCACCTCCCAGCCTCACCGCCACTGACCAGGCTCACAAACCTGAGCTGCTTCTTCGGTGAAATGGGGCGAAGACTCCAATTTCATGGGCAGGAGCATGTCCACCTGGCCATTTCCTAGGAGGGGAACGAGGCTTGTGGGCTTCTAGATGAGTTCAAGGACCTCTCGCCTTCTGACTTTCCCGGATACTAATGACAGCCCCAGAAGCCCCGTCTGGGGATCTCTCTGCAAACCAGGCGATGACAAGGCCCCAAGCGAGATGACATTACCCCCAAGCGAGATGACATTACCCCCACTTCAGCAACCAGGGTCTGAGGCTGGGAGAGGGAAAGTGGCAGATGCCTCCGCACAGCACCGGTGGTGGGACTGGGACTCCAGCCCCCAGTCTGTGACTCCACAGTGACTGTGCTAGGATGCTGGCTCCTGGCTCCTCAGGGGGAGGCTGACGACAGCGTCTGCTCCGTTTCCTGCTGGATCTGCAGGGCCAGCACACACCTGGCACCTGGTAGGAACTCCACAAAGGCCTGTGAATGGAATGAACAAGGGAAGGAGCTAAGGAGAGAACTTCCTCTCCAGCCCCAGCTCCCCCAGCATCCCAAAGCTGGGTGTCTCTAGGGCTCCGGGGGCGGGGGGCCCAGACCCAGTTAGTCACAGCCTGGCCTTGGCTGCCTGGACCTGTCCTCCTGGGAGGATTTTCTCAGCTCCTGAGGGAGGCCTCACTCTTAATCCCAGATGGTGAGATGGGCGAGGTGACTCCTGCCTGGCACGGGGCCCTGGCTGGGCCTGCACGGTGTGCCGAGGAGAGCGGGTTATGGAGTTCAGTATCTGGGTGTGCTCTCTTGGCCCAACGTGGCGCCGCCCCCCCCCCCCCCCCAGCTTTTCTCATGTCTGCTGAAACAGAAATTCACCTTCGGGGCTGTGTGACCTTGGGAAGGTCACCTGTCCTCTGAGATTCAGGCTCTATAAAAGAAAAATAATGACAATAGTCATCCATGTACGGTATGTCTCAGCATAGAACCATTGGTCACCAGGCGGCAGTAAGTTAGCAGTCCTCCATAAGGACTGCTCTATTCCTTCCCTGCCTCAGAACTCCCAGCTCTTGCGATCTTTGAGTCTAATTCAGACTAAGGTGTGAATGGTTGTCAACCTACCTTTCCCTCCAGTGTGTCTAACCCAGACATCACTATGACCTGTGATGTTGCTGGTGCTGTGTGACTGAGTGAGAAGGAAATGGAAAGGATTCATTGCTAAGGGTGTAGGGAGGAATAGACTCCCTCACCCTTATCACCCAAAGTCCCTTTATACAGCAGTTGGGGGTGGGCAAAGGGCATTGATCTGGTTGGGGGAATCCAAACTTTTAGCCTTTGCTGCACTGAGCAGCTTGGCACCTTGTTAAGGAAGTTCCAGCACATAATAGACCCTTAGCAAAGGTCTTTCTAGAAGATGATGAGCGAATAGGCTGTGGTCTGGACCTGGACAGTCTTCCCTAGCACCCTTTCACTGCGCGTGACGAACTCCTATACATCCTCCAATACCCAGTTTAGATGCCCCTCCTCTAGGAAACCTCCCAACGTAGTTCAGATCCAGCTAATCTTTCGGGAACTCTAGTTCATCAGAGATGAGCAAACCCCGAGTCGATCCTTTCCAAATCCATCCTGTTTCCCAAGGGTGTACAGTGGCGACCTAGTAGGAGGACTTCCATTGGCTGAGATCTCACAGCCAAATCTGAGGCAAGAGCAAGGGGTTTCAACCAGACGTCTCCACGTCTCTTCAGGATGCCTTCAGACAAGAGGGCATGGATGCTGCCTCTCTCCTCATGCCTCTCCCATGCTGCCCGCCCCCCTCCACCCCCCAGGGCCTCCTGCAGATCTGAACATGCTGCTAACCCCTCTCTTCTTTCTCCACAGCCCACGACCTCCCCGCGAACAAGGCCTCCGCAGCCCAGCCCGGCAGCCATTTGCAGTGCCTGTCTGTCCACTGCACAGACGACGTGGGCGATGCCAAGGGCCGAGCCTCGGTGCCCACCTGGCGGTCCCTGCACTCTGATATTTCCAACAGATTCGGGACATTTGTGGCCGCCCTAACTTGAATTGACAAGAATACCCCCTCCCCACCTTACCCCCTTTACCAGGCCCTCCCTCCTCCTCCCCCACCTCCTCCCCCTGAACCCCATCCATCCTCCCCCCGACACCCCGAATAATTCGAGAGGGCCACTATTGCCGAGTGAATGAATTATTTTCTAGACTGGTACCTGCGTAGTGGCACATGGACCGGAAAGGGTTAATTTAAAGGGGGAAAAAAAAAAACACGAAAAAACAACCTCAAACATTTTTTTTTTTTAAAAAAGAGAAACTGTCTGCCACAGTATGTTACCAGTGTTAACCCTTCTGCAGTTAGCAAACTTTTGCTTAAGCCTTTTCCTTGCTTAGATAACTCCCATTGCCCTGTCATCTTGACGTACGGTTTTTTAGATGACCTCTCCCTTTTGTTTTATTTCCATGCTGCTGTATGTCCAAGTATTGTTACTTCATAATAAGACAAGAGTTGCTTTCCTTTTTTATTATCTTTTATTCTTCCTTCCCCTGCACCCCTGCCTCCCTCCCCCCCCCCCACACACACACCTTTTTCTTTTTTGCTTTGTTCACTGCTTATTAAAATGGAAATCCTGGAGAAGAGTAGTCCTGGAATATTGCCGGGCGAAAGCCAATTGTCATCACAATATTATATATTGACATCCAACTGTCATCAGTCAGGCAGGAGCCAAACAATGAATGCCCCCCTTAGGTATTCCACTGGGGATTTTGTTTTGTCTGTTCCCTGAGAGAGAGAGAGAGAGAGAGAGAGAGAGAGAGGTTTTCTTCCCTGCAAACACACGCTCAGCTTTCTGCTGGAAGCCGCCCTCTCTGCACCAGAGGTGATGACGTGGCCAGCTCGCTCTGCTCTGCTCTGCGGGAAGGACTCAGAGCGCTTGATAGCGGTGTTTTTTCCTCCTTTTCTGGGCCTCTCTGCAAATGCCCGGGCTCCGAATTTTCACGCTATGCTGAGCAGCCCTGGTCTGCGTGGGGGATGGGGGCCTTCCAGCCTGCAGAGTCTCTGGGCTGGGTGGGGGGCGGGGGGCTCCAGCCTTCGGCTCTGCCGCAGCCGGGCCGCTGGGACTTGGGCGCTGGAGTTGGGGAAGAATCAACGCTTAGCCGTTGACCTTTGGTGACAGCTGCTTCTAGCCAGGCAGCCCTAGGGAAGGAGGCGGGGGTTGGGGGGGCCTGTTCTCATGGGTCCCCACTCTGATCTATGTTACCACCTCCAACCTGGGCAGCCCCGCCATCCCTGGGAAGAATGAGGGAGCCCTAGACTCTGTTTGCTGAGCCCCCCACCCCTCCCCAAGCCTGGGGATTTTATTTTACTTTTTATTTTTGCTGGGTTTTGCAGATGGCTGGGGGGTCAGAGGGAGGATAAAGGGAATATAACTCATGCCTGGGATACCTGGGCCTCCTTTCTTGAGTCCTGGGACTCCACCCCCCACCCCCGCCTTGGACTTAATCTCACTCTGTTGCAAAATGAGAGCCACATCCCCTGTGTCTCACGGAGAATTAACTTTTTGAGAAGTGATGAGGGAGGCGGGGCGCGTGGGGCTCCTACCTGGTCCTCCCAGAGTGTGGCCACCAGAGGCTCAGGGTGACAGGAGCAGGCACCTTGGGGTGCTGTTGATGCTTATGAGGGTCTTGAATGACTTGGGGGGGGAGATAGGGGGCACTGAGATTCCAGGGGGGGTCA
>PVJC01050444.1:0-11803 GCA_004026665.1 Murina feae | reverse complement strand
AGGGCTCTGGCAGTGCTTGCGCGCACACGCGCGTGCACCCCGTCCCTTCTCGGAGGCTTAGGGCCGAGAGGCGCCAGTCATGCACGGCAGCGATGGGGGTGCTGTGCCACACGCGCGCGCGCGCCCTGTCCCCTCTCCGGGGCCCAGGACCGTGAGGCGCCACTCGTGTGCGCACCCTGTCTCCTCTCCAGGGCTCAGGTCTGTGAGGCGCCAGCCGCGGCGGGCGCGCCCCTGCGCGAGTGCTGAGCTGCCGGCTATGGAGGGAGGCGGGATGGCACGGGTACACGCCTCTCCGTTGGAACACCCAATTCCTCTCTGACTGCTAGCCCCGCCGTGGAATCCAGTCCGAGGGGGGCAGCCTCTCCTCTGCCCACACTCCCCTGCCCTATCCTGGTTGTGAACCCGTATCCAGAGTCCCCCAGCAACGCAGTTCCCCGGACGCCTCCTCCACTGCGCCCGCCCCCAGGGACGCGGCCGAGCGCCCGCGCCTGGGCTCTCTGGGGCCTCAGGGGCTGGGGTCTGGTTCACTGACCCTCCCCAAGTCCCGAGTTCACCTTCTCCCAGCCGGATTCTGGCTCACCCGGTCGCAGGTGTTTCCCAGGTCCACCTCCTCTGCAGCTTGGGCTGGGAAGCACTTGCCCCAGCTGCTCACTCCCTCCGCTCCCAGGCAGGCACCAGACCCTTCTCCCTATACCACTGCCATTTTTCCTCTTCTCGACACAAACATTCTTATAACTTTCAGAAATAACCAGCTTTCGAAACTACCTTGTTTCTCCTTCAAAATACATTTCTATGCCTATGCTTTTTCTATTACACCAAAGCCATACTTTCCTTCTAATTAGTTAGAATTCTTAACCTTAATTTTTAGGTGACATGTAAGTAATTAACATTCATTAGATTAGCAATTCATTTATAGTTTAAGAGAGATTTCAAATAAAATACAATATTTATTAACAGATTCAACTCAATTCTCTAGATTCTCCATAGAAGGTAATCTCAGATTAATTAGTGCTCTAGTATTATTTAACCCAGCAATGCTCCAAAGCCTTTAAGTTATCAAAGACTTTGGAAAATTACATATAGGCATTTATTTATAAACCAGGGAAGAGTACACTAAAGTCCCTAAAAGAATACATTACATATATACAGACAGAAATATCACTAGCTTACTAGAAAACTAGACTTTCTCATGGCTGAAACTCTGACAGGGAGAGCAGAGAGAGTCCCCAAGAACAAGCATTCTTGGCAGCTTCTGGGACTTTCTTGCATTCCCTGTCATGTGTTCAGACTTATTACACATAACTGGGTTTTTCAAAACAGGACTTGCCCCATCTTCAAACAAATTAAACAAACAAACAAAAAAAGACATATAATTTCAACAGAAACACTCTGTCTGGCCACTCTCCCAGAGGATATGAAGGTATCTCTTGGCATTAATGGCCTTGGAACACATTCATATTCACACACCAGTCTGAATTTTACTTCCTCCCCATGAAGGCCCAAAAAAGAACCAGAAAAACTGCCTAGGAGCTTCACAGTTTACTTCCTGCCCAGGAAATCCTAAAACAGAGGCAGATAAACTACTTAGGAGGTCCACATTCAGTCAGTCTGAGCAAACTGAGGCAGATAAACTGCCTAGGGGGTGATCAGCCAACCTTTTCTGTCCCAAAAGTTAGGCCTGAACTTGGACTATTCCCCGGGGAAAACTACCAGTCAGATGTGACCTCAGGGTCTGGAAAGGTGTTTCCTGCCTCAGTGAGTCCACCGGAGCACAGAGTTGCAGAAGTCTCTCTCTTCAGGCCCCTCGAGTCCAGGAGCTCTCTGCATGAGCCCACACCATCTTGAAGGGAAAAGCAGCATAGGCCAGGACCACAGCTACACCAACATCCAGACTGTACACCAACACAACACAAAATTTCCCAAATTAATTCTTTCTAGTCTCTCTCTTCAATGTGGTAGCCCCTTTCACATCCTGTGTGGTTCAGGGTACTATTTCAGTGTTCGAGTTCTGGAGAAGGCTGAAAACAAAATGAAAAAACTCTACAACACAACAGCTCTCTGCACGAGCCCACACCATCTTGAAGGGAGAAGCAGCATAGGCCAGGATCACAGCTACACCAACACCCAGACTGGCCGTGGACACCATGCCAACCCAAACATTGAGCCACTGGCCAGCCATAACTCTTAAGAGACCACCACTGCAACCCTGTAGTGAGTGGTGCATTACCTCGCCATAGCTCCCAGATGTCTGCAGTGAGCTTGTTGCAGAAAGACCAAAAAAACTAAGCGATGCTTTGAAGGAGTGGAGAAATCACAGTTTTAATCACATGAGGTCTCTGGGAAATGTTCCAAATCAGAGCAAAGTAACACTCAGGAGCCCTGCCTCATATACGCTTCCCAAGTTAATCATATTGCAAATGTGTTCCCTCCCTCTAGGCCCTAGAGGAATTGAAACTCCCAACTTCCCTTTCTCCAGGTGTTCCAAGGATTCCACCCAGTTTAACAATCCACCCTTCCCTCAGGGCAGTGCTCCTGGCTTGTTTTGCTAATCCAGTTTTGGTGAAGAAGGCAATGCCTCAGCTGAAGGTCATTCCCCCAGAACATCAGGGCTACCTTTGAATTAGCCCTTTTTGCCTTCTCATTCTCAGTCCAAAGAGACCTCCACTGCTGCACCTCCCTGCCCAGACTCCCAGACCACCACACTCCCTGACCTCATGCTGTGAGTTCAAGCCAGAGAGACCCCATGCCCGTCTTCACCCACTATCAAATGCCTGAATGGATAAGAAAACATGAGCTGTATAGATGCTGTCTAAAAGAGACCCACCTCAGAACAAAGGATTCATACAGACTGAAAGTGAAAGGATAGAAATATTTTTTAGGCAAATGGAAATGGACCAAAAAAAAAAGCTAGGGTAGCAATACTTACATATGACAAAATAGACCTCAAAGTGAAGGCCATAACCAGAAATAAGGAATGCCACTTCATACTAAAGGGGTTGATTCAACAAGAGGATATAACTCTGGTAAACATATATGCAAACAATGCAGGAGCATCCAAATACATTAACAAACAAAACAAAACAAAACTTCTGGAAGATGTCAAGGAAGAGATCAACAGCAATATGATCATAGTAGGGAATTTTAACACCCCACTGATATCACCGGATAAATCATCTAGACAAAAATATCAACAAAAAACAGTCTATCACTTGTTGTAATACTTTAAGCAATGAAATTAAAAAAAAAAAAATAAAAAATAAAAAAAATAAAAAAATAAAAAAATAAAAAAAAAAACAGTAACCCTAAATGACATATTAGATCAAGTGAACTAATTAACATCATAACATTTCACCCCAAAGCTACAGAATACACGTTATTCTCAACACGTTATTATGCACATGGGACATTTTCAAAGATAAACCACACATATTAGGACACAGGCTAAGTCTCTACAAATTCAAGAAGATTGAAATCACACCAAGCATCTTCTCAAATCACAATAGCATAATATTAGAAATCAACAATGATAAAAACAATAAAAATAATCAAACACATGGAGGCTAAATAGTATGTTATTAAGCAATGAATGGGTTAACCAAGAGATCAAAAGAGAAATAAAAACAAAAACACAACCTGAAAACAAATGAATATGAAAATACAGTTCAAAATCTATGGGACACAGTGAAAGCAGTCCTGAGAGGGAAGTTCATAGCACTACATTCTTACTTAAAAAAAAAAAACCCAACAACAACAACAACAAAAAAAAAACACAACAAGAAACAAAACAAAACAAAAAACACCAAAAAGCAAAAAAAAAGAAAAATTGGTAATAAGTTATCTATCCCTACATATTAAAGAACTACAAAGAGAGAAATAAGAAAAGCCCAGAGTACATACAAGAAAGGAAATAATAAATATCAGGGCATAAAAACAATACAAAATTACACTACAACCAAGGTCTGTCTTTTTTTAAAAGGATAAACAAGATTGATGAACCTCTAGCCAGGCTCACCAAGAGACAAAGAGAGAGGACACAAATAAACAAAATCAAAATGAAAGAGTTGAAATAAAAACCAACCCACTGAAATACAAAGAAATGTAAAAATGTACTATGAACGATATTTGAACAAACTGGACAACCTAGATGAAATGGAGATATTTCTAGAAAAATACAATCTTCCAAAACTCTGTCAGGAAGCATCAGAAAACCTGAATACAATGATAACTACTGATAAAATTGAAGCAATTATAAAAAATAAAAATAAAAAACGTCCACCAAACAATAGCCCTATTCTGGATAGCTTCACAGGGGAGTTTTACCAAACATTCCAAGAAGAACTAGCATCAGCCTATTCCAAAAAATTTAAAGGGAAGAAACACTTCCAAGCCCTTTCTATGAGCCAGCATTATACTCATCACAAAACCAGATAAAGACAACACACACACACACACACACACATACACACACAAAAGAAAATTACAGGCCAATATCCCTGATGCACATAGATGCTAAAGTGCTCAACAAAGTGTCAGCAAATCACATCCAGCAACACATTAGAAAGATCATGCACCACGACCAAGTGGGATTTATCCTGGGGATGCAAGGCTGGCACATTATCTGCAAGTCAGTAAACATGATATATCACATAAACAAATTGAAAGACAAAAATTACATAATCACATTAATTGATGCAGAAAAAGCATCTGATAAATCTAACACCCTTTCTAGATAAAAACTCTCAGCAAAGTGGGAATAGAGGGCTCATACCGCAACATAATAAAAGCCCTATATGACAAATGTATAGCCAATATCATACTCAATGGGCAAAAACTAAAACCATTTCCCCGAGGAACAGGACCAAGACAGGGATACCCAGTTTCACCACTCCTCTTTAACATAGTATTGGAAGTGCTAGACAGAGCAATCAGACAAGAAAATAAATACAAGGAATCCAAATTACAAAGGAGGAAGTAAAATTGTCATTATTTTCAGATGATATGATATTGAACATAGAAAACCCTAAAGACTCTACCAAAAACTACTAGATTTAATAAATGAATTAGGAAATGTAGAAGCATACAAAATTAACACCCAGAAATCTATGGTATTTTTACACACCAATAATGAACTAACAAAAAGAGAAACTAAAAAAAAAAAATTCCGTTTACCATTGCAACAATAAATTAAGATACCTAGTAATAAACTTAACTAAGAAGGTAAAAATATGTACTTAGAAATCTACAGGACTTTGAAACAAGAGATAGAGGGAGATATAAACAACTGGAAGAACATATCACGTTCATGGATTGGTGAAATCAACAGCAATAAAATGTTCATACTTTCCAAAGCAATCTATAGATTCAATGCACTCCCCATTAAAATACCAACAGCATATTTTACAGATCTAAAAAGAACTTTCCAAAAATTCATCTGGAATAAAAAAAAAACCAAATAGCTTCTGTAATCCTGAGAAAGAAGAACAAAGTAGGAGGTATCTCAATACCAGATATCAAGCTGTATTACAAAGCCACTGTTCTCAAAACTGTCTGGTACTGGCACAAGAACAGACATATAGACCAATAGAAGACAACAGAGAACCCAGAAATCCACCCAAGCCATTATGATCAATTAATATTTGACAAAGGAGGCAAGAACATACAATGGAGCCAAGACAGTCTCCTCAATAAATGATGTTAGGAAAATTGGACAGATATATGCAAAAAGATACCAAACAAACTTGAAAGTAGACCATCAACTTACACTATACACAAAAATAAAGTCAAAATGGATAAAAGACTTAAACGTAAAACAGGAAACCATAAAAATCTTAGAAGAATTCATTGGCAGCAAAATATGAGACATATCTCATAGTAATATGTTTACTGATACATCTTCTAGGACAATGGAAACTAAGGAGAAAATAAAAATGGGTCTACATTAAAATAAAAATCTTCTGCACAGCAAAAGAAACCATCTACTAAAAACAAAAGAGCCCACTGCATTGGAGAACATATTTGCCAATCTCACATCTAATAAAGATGTAATCTACAAAATTTATAGGGAACTCAGACAACTTAACAAAAAGAAGATAAACAATCCAATCAATAAATGGGCAAAGGACCTAAATAGATACTTCTCCAAAGTGGACATACAGAAGACTAAGAGGCATATGAAAAATTGCTCAAAGTCACTAATTATCTGAGAGATGTAAATCAAAACAACAATGAGGTTCCATTTCACACCCATCAAAATGGCTATCATCAACAAATCAACAAATGACAAGTTCTGGTGAGGATGTGGAGAAAAAGGAACCCTCGTACACTGCTGGTAGGAATGCAGACTGGTGCAGCCACTGTGGAAAATAGTATGGAGTTTCCTCAAAAAATTAAAAATGGAACTCCCATTTGACCAGTAATCCCCACTTCTAGGAATATATCCAAAAAAATCAGAAACACCAATCAGAAAGTATATATGCACCCCTATGTTCATAGCAGCATAATTTATAAAAGCTAGGAAACAGCCCAAGTGCCCATCATCAGATGAGTGGATTAACAAACTGTGGTACATGTACACATTGGAATACTACATTGCTGTAAAAAATAAATAACTCTTATCATTTGCAACATCATGGATGGACAGGGAGAGCATTATGCTAAGCAAAATAAGACAGAGAAAGATAAGTGTCTCATGATCTTACTCATTTATGGAAAATATTGAAGAAAATAAACTGATAAACAAAAATAGACCCAGTGACATAAAAGCATTGAACTGACCATCCAACCTCCGAGGGAAGGCAAGCAAGGGTGAGAGGGGGCAAAAGAGATCAACCAAAAGTATTTGTATGTATGCATATAAGAACAACCAATAGACACAGACAATATCAGGGTCAAGGCGTATGCTGTGGGGTGTGTATGGGTTGAGAGAGGTCAATGAGGGAAAAGGGACATATGTAATACTTTCAACAATAAACAAAAAACAATTTGGTATATGTTGAATATAAATTGTTTTCAGTAAATATTGCTAAATCTCTTTTATTAATTTGTTATCACTCAGCATATATTTAGTTTTCAGAATTAATGGTCTTAATTTTAAACTTTTTATCAGAAAAGATAAATAATCAGTTTCCATTATTACCACCAATATTGATTTTCCAACATAGGTAAAATGTTAAATAAAATAAATTGTTTTAATATTAGATAGTTTAATTGAATATATTTTTGAAGAGTAGCCTAATTCCCATTATTAGAATGCCAAATCATAAGCTGACCTTGAGAGACAGTTGTTACAGAGCACACTGGTTAAGCAAGGGAAGATATGATCAAATTAGAAGTGTGCAAGAGTCTGTACATATGAAGATAAATAAGAAAAGAATTCAAGTTTTCCAGATTGTGTGTGATACTTGGCAAAGTTTCCAAGAATATCTATTGGAAAAGAAACTCTCTAGTATGATATAGAAAGAATATGAGATAAAGTACATTTTTACATTATTTTTGATTCAACATATTTTGCCTTTTTTTAGATGAAGTAGTATATAAGGAAAACTTGTTTCCCCCCCTCAATTCATAATGTCTTAAAGGCAGAGAATAATAAACCCTTGCAAGTTGAATGTGTCTACTCCTTATTTTCCCCACTGGTTTTGTTTTATTGCCTTTAAGTTTTTACTTTTGCAGAATAATATATATATATATGTAATTGAATTTTGTTGTCAGTAAAAAGAGTAGATGGTTAACTGAGTGAGCAATAATGATAATCACTCTCATATGTGTAGCAACATAGATTAAATTATTATAAAGCATACAAGGGTTGATTCATTAATAAACAACATAGTTATAAGCCATTTTCCTATATTTTGCTTTTGTTTTAATTAAGAAACTAACCTGTAAACATTTTTGATATGTGCAATATCAAGTTGGCTCTTTGATGATTTCTAATTTTGTCATAACCAAAAATTTAAAATTGTACTCCTCAGTAAAGTTTAATCATTTCCTGTAAATTTTGGAAAAGTGGTACCAGGCTTCTATTTATTTATTTATTTATTTATTTATTTATGCTCTTTTATCATCCCAAAATATTTTATTGATAAAAAATGTGATTACAATTTTCTTATATGGATACATATACCTACATGTGCTGGAAAATACTTTTAATCTTAAGTGATACAGAGAGAAGGACCAGTTGTCTTTGGAGGGGTTTCCCAGGATGGGGGACTGTAAATGCTAAAACTGAGACAGTCGTGGGCAAATTAGGTAAGTGCCTATCATAGTAGATATAACTAATATATTTTAAAATATTTATTATAGAAATGTGTGTCACAGATGAAACTACTAAAGCTAAGTAAGATGTGCTGCCAGGCATTCAAAGTAAAAGTTGTGTGCCCACTGCAGTGCTTGTGATCTTTAGCTCTCGATTAATAAAGATAGTAAGGTTTTATTGTTATATTTTTCTGGTTTGTCTCCCAAAGGGCTTGATTCTTTATTTACATTCCTATCAAATTATGTGTTCAATGTTTATTTAACTCCTATGTAGTATTGAGTACCTATTTTCTTACAATCATTAAGATAAAAATGGTGATAAGCAAAACAATTGCTCCCCCAGAGGAACTTACTACATAATATGGGAAATAGACATCTAATCTAATAAAAGAGTAATATTCAAATTAACCCTCACTCCATTACACCCACAAGCTACGACCACCAACCAATCAGGTACAAATATGCAAAGTAACTCAACTAAGATGGCAGTGGCCACAGAGCTGGAGTTTTCCCAGGCAATGGAGGAAGCCAGGGCCCTGCCGGGCACTAAGCTCTACTCAAAGCTACAAAGTTTCCATTATAGAAGATAAACAAACCCCAGATACCTTCTGGGCTGGGACCTTGGGTTGCCAGGGGCAATCCAGGCTTGGGGGGGGGGGGGCAAGGCAACAAAGTTTCAATTATAGAAATTAAATAAATTCCAGCTACCTGCTTCCAGCCAGGCACCCCAGTAGGGACCCAAACCCTGAAGGGGCTGTAGGCAGCCTGAAATGGCCATCAGCCCCTCACCCAGGCTGGCCAGGCATGCCAGCAGGTGGACATCCCCTGAGGGGTTCCAGACTGTGAGAGGGCACAGGCCGGGCTGAGGGATCCTCCCCTGCCCGGAGTGCACAAATTTTTGTGCACCGGGCCTCCAGTCAGTCATAAAATACATGAAAAATTGCAATTGTGACAAGAGTTTTTGAAAAGTACAAGGTGCACAATTAGTTTTATGATTTAACAAGATCAGGAAGAAATATCTAAAGAAGTGACACTTAAGCTGAAGCCCAAATCATCACTAATGGACATGTAGGAGACTAATATTGGAAAAAACGTTCCATAAAGAGGAATAACAGTGCAATGGCCCTTATGGAGACTGTGAATGAAGGCCAGTGTGATTAAAATGGAAAGAATACAGCTTAACCATTTCTGAAGCCTTATATTAAAGAATTTTACAGAGACAGAACAGCTTTGAACAGACTGTCATCCTACAGCTGGAAGGCTGGGGAGGGTTGGGGGGGAATTAAGAGATCAATTGAAAGACTTGCATGCATGCATAGGAGCATAATCAATGGATACAAGAAACTGGGGGGTCAGGGAGGAGGGGGGGAAGGGCAAGGGGAAAAAATGGAGACCTATCTATCACTTGTAATACTTTAAGCAATAAAAAATAAAAAAATAAAACAAACGTATTTTATGCCAAAAAAAGAAGAGAGAGAAAAAAATGGAAAGAATAAGGAAATATGCGGTTCAAAATAGGTGAAATAGAAATAGGATCAAAGAAGTTAGTAATTTTGTCATGATTATAAGGGTTAGAGTCTGCATCTTTTGCCTCATACTGTGCCACAAATTTCCTTGCATTCTATCTTTTTCTTTCACATTAAATTAATTTTTTATATTTACCTATCAGATTCCATATTACACTGCTAGCCTGCTGACCATATTTAGTTAATTTGTTGTTATATCCTTAACTCTTAACCTATATTAATCCTCTATTTGTTGTTCCTTTTTTTTACAGGATGCAGATTGAAGAGCTAGATTGAATTTCAAATAGTTTTTTGTGCATTTTCAACAATGGGCATATTGTTGAACACATAGACAATAATCAAGACCTGTTACTGAATGAAAGAATATTGGATATGATCCATGTTTTGGGAAGGTTTGCTTGTACTCTAACATTAATCTTAAACATTAATTTATTAAATTTCCCTAATGCATTTTCAGAAATAAATCATGTTTTTTTAACCTATCACAGAACTAGTAAGTATAATAGGAAATGAGTCAGAGCCCTATTCTTAGAGAGTTATCTATTTAAAGAAGACATGCTATAACTGCAATATCTTGAGCTAAGAGTGAAGCAATACATTAACAAATGGGAAAGAATGCTGAATTACACAACATAGATGCTAAAGGAATACAAAGGAGACACCAATCAGAAAGGATATATGTACCCCTATGTTCATAGCAGCACAATTTACAATAGCTAAGAACTAAAAACAGCTTAAGTGACCATAAGCAGATGAGTGGATAGAGTGGATAAAAAAAAACCAAAAAACCAAAAAACTGGTTCATTTATACCATGGAATACTATACAGCAGTAAAAAAGAAGAATCTCCTACCCTTTGAGACATCTTGGAAGGACCTGGAGAGTATTATGCTAAGTGAAATAAGCCAGTCAGAGAAAGACAAGTATCATATGATCTCACTCATAAGTAGAACCTAATGAACAAAATAAAGTGTTGAACAAAATATATCCAGAGACATAGAAGCATGTAACAGACTGACAAATCTCAGAGGGAAGGCAAGGGTGAGTGGGAGGATGGGGAGAGATTAATTGGGGAACTTATATGCATATATGCATAACCTATGGACACAGACAATAGAGTTGTGAAGGCCTGAGCAGGGCTGGTGCAGGGTGGAGGAGGTCAATGGGGAAAAAAAAGACATCTGTAATACATTCAACAACAAAGATAATTTAAAAAAAAGAACACAAAAGAACAAGTGGATACTGTGGAGTGGATGAATCAAGAAAAGCTTTTAAGATGAAATTATTTTTTTATTTTAAATGGGAAAGAGACATAGATAAATTGATTTTCAAAAAAGAAGTTAGAATTTGTCTGGGTTTGGTAAAAGAGCAAATGTACAAGTTTGATAGTTCCACAAATCTTTGCCATCAATTTTCTTTAAAAATGACATTTTAACTTTGTTTATTTTATCAATGTGCCTAATTTATAGGCTCTTTGTTACCTACAGAATAAGCATATTATTTTATAACAGTGAGACTAATATTTTTGAAATATCTCCCACACTTAAGATATCAACATATCCATCTACCAAATATGTATTCAAAAAATTACCCTTGTCAAATAAGCATAAGTTTAAAGAGTCCCCATTTCTGCATTCCCACCAGCAGTGCAGAAGGGTTCCTTTTTCTCCACATCCTCTCCTGCACTTGTCATTTGTTGTTTTTTTGATGGCAGCCATTCTGGCAGGTGTGAGATGATACCACATTGTTGTTTTGATTTGCATCTCTCGTATAATTAGTGACTTTGAGCATGTTTTCATATGTCTTTCTGCCTTCTGTATGTCTTCTTTTGAAAAGTATCTATTTAGGTCCATTGCCCATTTTTTGATAGGATTGTTTATCTTCCTTTTGTTAAGTTGTATGAGTTCCCTGTAAATGTTGGATATTAAACCCTTGTCGGTGATATCATTGGCGAATATGTTCTCCCATGCAGTGGGCTTTCTTGTTGTTTTGTTGATGGTTTCCTTTGCTGTGCAAAAGCTTTTT
>PVJC01050443.1:0-11788 GCA_004026665.1 Murina feae | reverse complement strand
GTTATTTAGAGTAGTGTATAGTTATAAATGTAAAGTAACAATTATAATGTTGCAACTAAATGAGCTATGTCATTTGGTTAAGTAATATGTGAGCAATATTTTAGGTATACTCTAAGTCATTTAATTAGCATGTATATTTTTCATGTGACATATAATAAAAATCTATTTCAAAATAACTTCATTTTTTCAGTAAATATTCAATAAAAATTATAATTATTAAAAAAGAATTGTGAAACAATTTAGCAGTATTATGTTTTCCCCAGTGATATAAAAAATGACAGTTTATCTAATAATCAGTAGTGTGTTGGGTTCAATTAATTTCAGATAACTATATAACCTAGGATATTTCACTTAACTAAATGGGGATTTGACTAAATGACAGATGTCAGAATTATTTCTGCAACTTCCTCTGAGCAAGGAGATAAAAATTTTGCCCTCAAGAGATTTACATTTCAATGAAAGTTTTCATCTGGTTCCCATTAATTTTAGAATAAAAATGTCCTCAATACTCTTACATCTGAAACACACACATATAAACATATCTGCATTCTCACTGATACACATGGGCACACGCATATACTATGTATTTATACTTTTTCACATCTAATTGGCTCTGCTCTTCATTTCTCATTTACTCCTCAAAACACCAAAATCTATTACGTAACTTCAGTATATTAATGTGAATAATCTCACTTGGTTCATTAGTGATTGACAGCCTTTCAAACATTCGAGATTGGTTATTCTCAGTTTCAGAAAAAGTTATATCTTTTTAAAAATTATATTGACTTTATTGGTGACATTGGTTAATAGGGTTATATAGGTTTCAAGTGTACATTTCTACAATACACGATCTATGCATTGCATTGTGTGCCCACCACCCAAAGTCAGATCATCTTTAGTCACCATATATTTGGCCTCCTTTACTCTTTACTACCCCCCACCTTTATTTTAGTTTTCCAGGCACTCCTGTTACCTTCTTTCATCTCTTTTTGCATATCTCAGTCATAGTTTAGGAATTGTCTTTCCTTTTCTGCTCCTTCCATTTTGGTGCCCGGAGAGCCACCTTCAGTTCTGTTGTCTTCTTATTTGGCATTTTCTTCCTTGCACCTTCTTACGTGCGCATTGCTTCAGTAAACCTTATGGAAGGGTGGCTTTATAGATCTGCATTTTCCTGTCTGCAATCGGAGATATCCAACCACTTTCTGGATAGCCAACTCTAGAAGACTCATGAGCCTCTCAAATCATTTTCATGTTCATACCTGTTTTTGCTTTTATAGTCTTAAGATGATACTGTCTTTCACCCAAACAAGTGGGGCCATTGTTCCTAACCCATGACTCTCAGAAAAAAACGCACAAATAAAATTACTGGAAGACCACTTGGGCGCCTCTGCCAACTGGGAGAGGGGAGTGCTGGTACAAGTACTGTACAGGGCAACCTGTTACCTGAAATATTCTGTTTGGTAATTAACATGATTGGAATTCCATGCTTCTCCACATTTTTTGGTTCTTATTTCTTGGAATAAATACACAGAAGTCTCATTTGAAGGTTTGTGGGTGTGATACTGTCAATATAATATGCTTCTCCAGTGTGCCAGGAAGACTTCTGTTCAGACTACCAAAGCCCACAGTGCTTCCTTCCTCCACACAATGCCCAATAGACCCATAGTAACAAATGCCCAGACTTCTACCCTATTCTGATGCAATTTTATGGTTCTAATTTAATATTGCCTGTACTTGAAGTTTGTGTAAATGGAACCATATAATAGTTATTTCTTTTTTTCTATCATTACAATTGAGTGGAATTCAATGCACATCAAAATGGTTTCTTGTACTAGTACTTTGTATAGTTTCAATATTATAACTACTTACTGAACTATTTTTTGCCCTGCTTGTCATATGAAGGGCAAAAAGCAGTGTTAAGATCTTCTCCTTGATCAATCTGCTTATTATTAAATATGCTTCATACATTTTGAGAATATTACTGGATGCATACAAATTTAAAATGTGTGGGTTTCCTTGAAATTTTAAACATTATCAATATTAAATTTATTTAATTTTATTAAATATTAATTTATTTAATAAAATTAAATTTATTTAACTGTATTTATCATCCCTTTTAATCCATGTTATTTAACAACAATGTAGTTATCGAATATTTATTTTAGTCACTTTTACAGAGTATATATTTTCCCTTTTATACAATTTCTGTGTATGTGTACATTTCACCTGTTACTTTTTATTAGAAATTAGTTTTTTAAGCCAAATGACAGCAATTGCTTTATACAGAAGTCATTTAGCCTATTTATGTTTAATGTAATTTGTGATATGTTCAATTTAAAACTATCTTTTCTAGTTGCCCAGATTGTTTTATGTTCTGTTTTAATGTGACTTCTTTTGAAATTGCATTTTTAAATTCACTATCTAATTTTATATTTTTTGTGTTAGCGTGTGTTAAACTAAACATTGTTTTCAAAATTGTAGGGGTTATCATAGAACAGGGTTTGACAAGCTATTCTGGCTCACTGCAAGCCATAACCTGCCATGCCCATTATTTCTATATTGTCTTTAGTAATTTTTGCTTTAATGTGGCAGAGTTGAGTGCTTGTGACAGGGACTGTATTGCCCATAAAGATGAAAATATCATCTGGCCCTTGTAGAAAAAATTTCCCTACTTCTGCCATAGGAAGTAAAATATCAAATCCTAATATGACTGCTTTCTCAGGCAAGACTGTTTTAGGGACCACAGGTAGCCACCTGCTCAAAATAACTAAAAATTCAAACAAAATAGATGAAACAATAGATTTCAAGGCACTGAACATCAGGCAAGAAAAAGTAATGATCCCTGAAAGATGGGAGTCCTATGCTTAGGGCAATTTACTGCCTCGAGAGAGCTTTTAAATTGTGAAGCAGAGAGGGTGAACTCAGGCAAAGACTATATTTCAAAATATTTCTTCAACCAGTCTTTTCACGGCTGCCTCTGGCTGCTAGTTCCCCAATTAGTAACCTCCTCCCTGCTCTTCCCCACGTGTCTCCCACACAAGTTCATAAAAGACAGCTTTCAAACTCCCTAGTGATTTTCTCAAAAGTGTCTTGGTTTGGTTGGTTGGCTGGGTTTGTCTTAATTACAATAGTTGCTTATTTGGTTTCTGTCAGTCTCTGAAAACCATGTTTCTACCTCTTCCCTTAATTTCTCTTGGGTTGATCTTGTGAGTGGAACTCAGCAGTCTGTGTAAATGATCTCATTAGAGTGGCACCTCTTTTTCAGTTTTTTGTCCGCCTGCAATGTAACCTTCTTATTCTCTCTTGCCTCCGCTCTTAATCGTACTATTATTATTAATTGTGACTAGTACATTAGGTTTTTTTTATACGGTTGTAGCCATTGGAGTGTTCTATCTAGTACAGAATTTGATCATGACCATCTTTGTACTCAAAGTTCTTTAAGAAAGACCCATATAGTATGGGATGAGTAAATATATTTGCATAGAAAACTGATTCCATCGTGATCTTTCAGAGTCTAAATCACTCCTATAGGAGAATGACTATATTATCAAATTAAAATCTGCCTGTATATGTTCTGAAAGTGTTACATCATTTTTAAACCTTATAACCTATAATGTAACATAAACATTCAAAATGCCATAATGTAAATCACTGCCTAATGACTACTTTAATTATCAACATTAACTTGAATCTCTAGTTTAAAATACTTAAATATAGCATACATGGAAAAAAATAAATTCCATTTGCCAAAGAATATCCACTAATTTAGGTCATTGTTGATTAGCATAGCCCTGTTTATTTAGTTCAATATGTAAAGTTTTACTATATTAAATGTAAAACTGAAATATGCCTATATTTCTAATTGCTTGCTTTTAATGCTATTTTCTAAGCACATTAAAGAAACAGAAACAACATCAATTCATCACATTTATTTTCAACTATGAAATTAAATTTTGTGGAAAATAATACCATAACAAAGTAACATTTTCTCCTTTGAACTTGAGTTTATGGACTGTCTTATACTATTAACTTCAAAAGACATTCTTGTTACCAATGAAAGAGATTGATGATATTTGGTATAGAAACAGAAAATAACTTACAGAGAGGAGACTGAAATATCCATATTTGTTAAAAATCACATTTTTTCCAAAACCTCAGTCTAAACATTGTTAAATGGATAAGATATGCATACCATCAAGTGCACACAGAATGTTCGTGTATATATTTTTTCATAATTAAATAAAAGCACTTGTTAAATCCTAAAATTTTAGGTTAAACCAATACAAAAAGTGCAAATTTATTGTTGGTCTATGTTCTGTTTCTATCTGGATCTTCTAGTTATGGCAAAGAAAAAAGTGCATGAAATCAGCCATTACATTATTTAATTAGTTTTTCTGTAGAACATTAAGACATATAAGGATACATTTAGTTATACCATAGAGACATTTTTGCATTCATCGCAATATTCTTTATGATAAACGGTATATAAGCAAGTAACTATATAAACATCTAATACATTTGAAAAATCTTTTAACTAATTTTTTAGTAGGTTTATAAATACATATAATTTTTTTCATGCTGCAATTTGAATATTAAATGTTAGATACATGCCTGTGTTTTGTATTTTCCACTTTCTCAATTATGCGTTAATGCCATTAAAGCCAATTAATTTCCAATCACTGTTTCCCATGAAAATCCTAAAATGAATTCTAATTTTGAAAATGTTCTTTCAAATCAATAAGTATATTAAAACTTATATTATTTGAGTTATTTGAGTGAAGGAAATTAAAGTAACAAAAAAGTTATTATATTAGAGTGGAGAAAAATAAAAGTAAAGATAAAAAATAACAGGAAATAGGAAATTGGTGAAAAACAATGAGAACATTATGCTAAGCGAAATAAGCTAGTTGGAAAAAGGTAAATATCATATGGTCTCACTCATATGTAGAATATAATGAACAACATAAACTAATGAACTAAAATAGAGCCAGAGAAATAGGAGCATCGAACAGACCATCCAACCTCAGGGGGAAGGCTGTGTGTGTGTGTGTGTGTGTGTGTGTATGTGTTGGGGGGGGGGTTAGAGAGAAGAGATCAACCAAAAGACTTGTATGCATACATATAAGCATAACCTATGGACACAGTCAGTAGGGGGCTGAGGGCATGTGCTGGGTGGGGGGGGACGAGTGGGGATAGGTCAATGGGGAAAAAAAGGACTCATATGTAATACTTTAAACAATAAAGAATTAAAAAAACTACTCTTTGTAGTATTTCAAGCAATAAAACAAACAAACAAAAAAAGAATTAAAAAATAAACAAACAGATAAATCAGCCAATTACACCAGCCAATTAATTTATATGTCAGGGCGGGGAATGTACCTGTATTTCCTTGTTCAACAAACCTTCATAAAGTAGCTAACATTCTATTTTACAGTGATCAAGACCACTATTACTGTTTCTAATAGTTTACCACAGTGCTTGTCTCATATGCCTCACCATCTGAACCAGCAGTTTAGTGATTTTGAAGGAAAGAAGAGGATATACAAGAAGAAACAGCATAATAAGCTGAATATTGTCCTTTTTCTCATTCCTTTCATTCCTCTCCTGATGTCTCTGTATCTGGATGTTGAGAGAAAAAGAAATCTACTCCAATTTCCTTTTGCTTTATCAACTCTTTTGTGGCATCCGCAAGCTACTACTGATACTTTTCCTGGTAGAGCAATAGGCTTCAATATGGCAGCTATGACCCAGAAATCGTCCTGTTTACTTTCTTTAATATTCAGAGTAATAATTTTGGTTGGACACATAACAGGTACCAGAAACTTAACATTCTGTGAGAATAAGAAAGTGGGAGGAATTGTCACTACTTATCTATGAAGCTTTAATGAAGCTAAATACTGTCACACAATCATTCTCACAGTCCTCAAAAAAGAACTGTTATAAACCTCATGTCAAGAGAGGAATAAGACACTAAAGAGATAAGGTAGTAGTCTTCTTACTTAAGGCTACAGAATTTACAGATTAGGTATTATTATTATTGTTCTTCTACATTTTAATTTTGCTACAAACCTAATGTTCTTTATATTATACTATTAGGGACGCTTGCTAATAAGAAAATATATAAAGCAATGTAAGCCTTTTCCCATGGAGTCAATAATTCAGGCATGAGGGAAATCTAATTATTTGGGATTAAGAATTAGAAGCTTGCATTTTTATTTCATTTGGATTAGTTTTGTGTACAAGGGTGTGATATGATGGCTTAAAGATTCAAGCTGAGTGAATAGACATTAAGAAAAGAAATAATAAGAGAAGAACTTGTAATTATATTCTAAAATTAAGAGAATATAAAAAAATTGTAAACAGCAAAAAACTGAGCGAGTGAGGCATTGATGAGACATAATTTTCATCAATAAGAAGGACTATTTAGTGACACTGGACACAAAGAAGAATTCAAGAGAGATTTTTTTAAGATGAAGATGAAATTAAAGATGAGGATCCTAAATATATATTTTTAATTGACTTCAGAGAGGGAGAGAGCGATAGAAACATCAATGATGATAGAGGATCGACTGACTGCCTCCTGCATGCCCCACAGTGGGGATGGAGCCCATAACCTGGCGCCATGACCAGAATCATGCAAGCACTGAGCCATGACGACTGGGAGTCCTGACAAGTCCAAGATAAGATATGATCCTAGAAACTTCCCATAGACACTGCGACTCAGGGTTTTATCAGTGCTTTACTAAGAAACAGTAACAATTTAAAGGTAATAGACAAAGAGACTGCCATTCTGGTGCATGAAAGAGGCACATGTATACACAAGAAAGTAACTCTACCAGATATAAAATGTTAGGATTTTTTGAGATATCTTAAAACCTGGAAAAATTATCATTTTTAAAGGCATACATAAATTGCTTTATTAATAGAAGCAATTATTAGTAATAAACACAACACTTTATTTATTAAGCCTATAATTGACAATTACTGCTCTAGTTAAAAAATTATTAATAGATTGTTTTTGGAACAGTGTCAAAAAGGAAAAATTGTCATTTTAAAGTTATAGGCTGTTTCTGCCCTCTCAGAACTAAAGCCTGAGTTTTATTTCTGCGGAAGATTGTTAAGAAAATAGAAGATATGCCAATAAATTATTGCAAGTGTAAAATAAGCCATTCTGTTAGAGGCAAGAAGTAAAAGAATCATGACCACACAAGCTGGTAAAGTCCTGAAAATTTCAGTCAAATATATATATATATATATATATATATATATATATATATATATACATACTAATAAAAGCAGAATAGTAAAATTAACCGTTTCTTCGGGATGCCTACCAGCCAAACAGAGCGACTGTATGCAAATTAAGCCAGCCAACATGGCGGCCGCCACTCACGGACCCTGAGTAAACGTTTAGGCAGTGTCCGTTGCAGCAGGAGCAAGAGCAAAACTGTTTTCGGCCTTTGGCGGGCAGGCTCCGAAACATGTTTGCAATAATGTACCAATCATAGAATCCTCGGGAGCTGAAGGGAACAGCAGGCTTGCCCTTTGTTACTAAGAGTAACAAAGTCTCATTATAGACCTGCGCTGCAAGGTGAAGCAGAGAAGGTTTCCTTACCTCAGCCCACCTCAGCTTAAAGGAACAGTACATCAATTATAGAAGATAAACAAACCCCAAGCCTTAAAGGAACAGTACATCAATTATAGGAGATAAACCCCGGAACCTGCATCCAGCCAGCCTTGCTGGGACATTGGGTCAGTGGGAGCTGTGGGCAGCCTTAAAGCCTGAAAGCGCCAATCAGCCCGTCACCCACGCTGGCCACAACCCAATGGGGTAAGGGATGTTCCTGGGGGCCTTGGCCAGCCTGCACACAGCCATCAGCCCCTCACCCAGCCTGGTCAGGCACGCCAGCAGGTGGACATCCCCAGAGGGGTTCCAGACTGTGAGAGGGCACAGGCCAGGCTGAGGGACCTCCCGAGTGCACAGAGCGGCTGCAGGGTGGAACAGCGCAGGACCCCGTGAGTGGGAAAGAGGTGGCAGGGTTGGCGGCCTGCTTGGCGGCTCCTCAGGCCCTTTGCGGGGCACCAGGGAGCGGGAAAGAGGTGGCGGGGGGGTCAGCAGGCTGCTTGGCAGCTCCCCAGGTCCCTTCCAGGGATCAGGGAGCAGGAAAAGGCTGGCCTGACCACGAGGTGGGGTTTTCCCTGCTTTTTGGTGGCTGGAGGAAGTTGGGCAGTAGGCAAGCTTGGGAGGCAGGCAGCAGCGAGCCCTGGCCACAGCTCAAAAAAGGGAACAACATGCAGAGGAGGGCAAGAGTCTGAGAGATCAACATAGAGGGGGTGCCTGCTCCAAGCCTGGGGACAGGCCTCCAGCAGGTAGACACACACAGGAGGACTGCTCCGAGCCTCAGATACAGCTGGGGGCAGGTCCCCAGTGGCGACACACACACACACACACAGGGCGCCTGGCAGACTGGGGCCATCATAGAACATCCACTGAGAAGTTCCATACTGTGAGAGGGGGCAGGCTGGGCTGAGGGACCCCCACCCTTCCCCTCGTGCATGAATTTTGTGCACCAGGCCCCTAGTATATATATATATATATAAACTGAAAAATTGTGAGTTAATTTCATAAGTTCCATCATTAATATTTTAATTACATTTTAATATTTATGTTAAAACAAAAAACAAAAATTGACATTCTTTTTTTATTAAATTCACTGGGGTGACATTCGTCAACATGATCATGCATGTTTCGGGTGTGGGTTTTATGTTACATATATTGCACCATGTGCCCAGAACCCAAAGTCAAATCTTCTCCCTCACTTCTTCCCTCTGACAACCACCACAATGCTCTTTATGTTCATGAGTTTTACTCTTATATCACACTATAAGGGAAATCATATGGTTCTTAGCTTTTTCTGACTTACCTATTTCACTTAGCATGATATTCTCATTGTCCATCCATGTTGTTGCAAATGGCAGTATTTCCCCCTTATTGCTGAGTAGTATTCCATTATGTATATGAACCACATCTTCTTTGTCCAGTCCTCTATGTACAGCAAAAGAAACTGACAACAAAACAAAATGGCAGCCAACCAGATGGGAGAAGATATTTTCTTACAGTAGCCCTTACAAAGGTTTAATTTCCAAAGTATATAAAGAATTCATAAAACCCAAACAACCCAATCAAAAAGTGGGCAAAAAACCTGAAAATACACCTTTCACAGCAGACATATGAACAGCCAACAGATGTATAAAAAGATATTCAACCTCACTAGGAAGTAGGGAAATGAAAATCAAAATTACAATAAGATAGCACTTCACACATGTTAGAGTGGCTATTATCAACAAGACAAGCAATAACAAGAGTTGTGGGGAAAAAAGGATCCCTCATTCACTGCTAGTACAACCACTATGGAAAACAGTGTGGCAACTCCTCAAAAAATTAAGAATAGAGCTACCAAATGGCCGAGAATTCTTTCTCCTGGGTATGTAACTGAAAAACTCATGAATGGTATTCACAAAGATATTTGCCCTCCCCCCACCCCCCACCATGTTCATTGCAGCATTGTTCATGGTGGCCTAGACATAAAACAACCAAGGTGTCCTGTGTCAATATTTCTTAGAGGCATCTTAGATCAATTAATCCAAAACAACACTTTAGTCCAATAGGTTGATTTCTCAATTGGTTAGAAGGGGCACATCTTTCCTGGCTATTATGAAAATGTGTATGCATGCTAATATTTTAACTTATATTTTATAAATAACTGTAGGTAGGATAATAAATGCATTAGGTATAATATTAAGTACCTGCTCAGTTTTGGGTCTATTCCCTTTAAGAGGCGATAAGACATTCTGTAGTATTCCCTGCTTGGAAGATCACAATCGAAACATAGTTCAACCCATGATTGTAACACATCATGGTTGTGAATTCTTACTCTCCTCACTTCAGGAATAGGATTTTAAAATTCATCAAAAAACAACAAATTTAGGAGGCCAGTAATAGTAACACAATTTTTCACCCATCTATTTTAGGTCATTCTTAGAACTTGTTCTTAATACAACAGTAAGAACAATATGATTCTAATTAAAAGTAGTTTGATATTGTGACTAACATTTTATTAAACTCAAAGTGTATGCAATTTCTAATCAATAGAACTAATTTTGAATGTCAAATTAATAAAGTTTTAATGAGGAATTTTAAAATGTGCTAAAATAATACCTGACTCTAAATAATATCCTGTTGACTATTTTATAGTGTAATTATATTAGCCCATTCAAGACATTCTAATTTAACTTTGTAACTTGGAATATGTAAAAAACCTTTTCATTTAGTATTGAAGTACAATCCTTCTATTACCTTTTACTTCTAATTATATGTCCACACTATGTAAATCCAAATCAGAAACCACACGCGATTAATGGCAATGATCTTCAAAGTAATTTTTAATAAGGAATATTGTCCAAAAATAGTACTAATGCTGGATAACACTGCTTTGAGATATAAATAACAATTTTCTAGATATCTAAGCAGAAAGTACTAAGCGTATTTCATTTTCCAGCCTTACTGTAACTCATCACACTTATGGTACAGAAGCCTGGTCTTCCTATGTGGATAATCCTTCAGAGACCTTTCTCTGTGATGGATGCATGAATTGTTGAAAAAATTGGAAGCATAGACTACATAAGCAATATTTTAGTCTCAGGCCAGTGGAAGATAAAAGAAAAAATGAATATATTTTAATATTAATGAAACATTCCTTTTGTGGAAGAGAGTCTCCTTTTGAATATTCATGTCAAGAAAATTGAAAGTCCAGGATTGAAACAGCAGAACACAGTCTCACAACTGTTATTTGAAATTTGGAATTAGAGCTTGCATATCATTCTCAAGTCCAGGAGCATTAAGTGTTAGAGTAGTTTTAACAGAGACATGATACTCAAAAAGGGAGTTTTGGTAGGCAATTTCCTTATTACGGAATATTCTTCAAGGTATATTAGATGTTAACGCAACACAAAAAACTTCAACTTCTATGGAATCTAAAATTATATTTTTACCTAACATGTGTTCTATTAATTTATTCTATTTATTGTATTAATAATAAATAAAACTTAATTCTATTAAGACAAATACCCAATAGAGAGTGCTTTATAATACCTTTTTACTAAATCTCAATAAAATTTATAGTTGATAAATCAGTTCATTTATTAAAGCCTTAGTTCTTGATTCTTCTGTTATTAAATAATTTATGCTTTTGCTATATACTCCTTTTGCATTATGAAAAATCCTATAGATCATTTCTCCAAACACTGTCTTTATTTATTTATTTATTTATTTTAGGTTTTCTAAAGGCACAGAAAGAATTTATTTTTTATTATTATTTTTTTATTGCTTAAAGTATTACAATAAATGATAGATAAGTATTACAACAGATGATAGCTAGATCTCCATTTTTCCCCTTGCCCTTCCCCCCCCCAACCCCCAGTTTCCTGTGTCCACTGATTATGCTCATATGCATGCATGCAAGTCTTTCAGTTGATCTCCCAACTCCCCCCCAACCATCCCCAGCCTTCCAGCTGTAGGATGATAGTCTCTTCAAGGCTGCTCTGTCTCTGTATTTGTTTATGTTTATCATTTTGTAATGGTCTTTATTATCCATAAATAAGTGAGGTCATGTGGTATTTTTCTTTTATTGACTGGCTTATTTCACTTAGCATAATGCTCTCCAGTTCCATCCATGCTGATGCAAATGGTAAGAATTCCTTCTTTTTTACAGCAGCATAGTATTCCATT
>PVJC01050442.1:0-11797 GCA_004026665.1 Murina feae | reverse complement strand
GCAGTGTTCTGTGGCTTAGGGTTCAGCCGATGCCCGCAAGGTTACTGCATGGGGCTGGTTAGCAGTCGGTCGGTCGCTCAGGCAGGGGCCTGACACCCTCCCCGGCCCCTCTTAAAAGCCTGGCCCCCAAGTGCCTGGAAGCTCTCATCTGTGACCCCTCCCTGTTGAGGACCCCACACCTGACAAGCCCCTCTGGCCGAGAGTTGCAGGCCCAGGAGGGCAGCTGGGAGAGGGGGTCGCGGACGGCAGATGCCTGCAGTCACCGAGTGCTGACTACGCCCCACTTTCCCTTCCCATGTACAGCGGGTGCTGGGGCTGGGGGCTCAGCCGCCCGCTGAAGTGCATCTCCCTGGCGAGAGGCGGAGGTGGGGCTGCACGAGGTGGGCATGACCCTAGTGTGTACGGGTGTGGGTGATCAGGAGAGGCCTGCTGAGGCCACCCCCACCTCCCCCACCTCCACCCCCCCACACACCTCCAGGCCCAAGGGGGGCTGTGCTGAGTCCCGGCCTCTGAGCAGCCTCAGAGCCTGGCTGGGAACCACTCCTGGGACACACTTGTGTCTCTGTTCCCTCTGGACCTCAGTTTCCCCTCCTGCTTCCTGCTGAAGCTCAGCCTGAGGCCCATGCGTCCTCAGAGATGGCCACACTGGGGTGTCTCTGAAGGGGGCGGGCCCATCAGGTGCCTGGGATCTGAGGGGTCTGCAGCCCCAGGGCCCAGGGGCCACTGCAGAGTTGAGGGCGCCACGGGGTAGTGGGTTGTGGTTGCACCAGAGCCACTCAGAGGTGGGGACGGGCAGGTGGGGGTGCTGTGTAGACGGGCAGGTGGGGGCGCTGTGTGGACGGGCAGGTGGGGTGCTGTATAGACGGGCAGGGGCACAGTGAGGGAGGGGAGGGACCAGGCCGTTGCTCTGGGTGGGGCTGCAGGGAGGGCTTGGGCAGCTGGAGGACAGTGGGGGGGCAGAAAGAGGACCACTGGACGCTGGGCCGCAGGACCACCCTGGCTCTGCTCTCCTAGCCGGGGGTCACCTGGGCCAGGGTTTCCTGAGGGACTCCGAGTCACAGCTGCACCCCAATCTCACCGCGTGGGGCTCTCCCAAGCCCCCAGGTTACGGCTGGGCGGGTCCTGGGAAGAGAGGAAGGGAGGGAGAGAAGCAGCTTTATCAGTCTCAGCTCCAGCCTCCTCGCTCAAGAGCCTCCCCGGGCTCCCCTCTGCCCACAAGCTCCAAGGCAGCCCTCCATCAGGCCTCCTCTCCCCTTAGGTGTGGGCGCCCTGCACCTGCCCTGCGCCGCCCCCTCCCACCAGAAGCCGCCTGATCCCTTAAAGGACCCAGCGCCTCCTCCACAGGAAGCCAGCCCTTCACCCCATCTGGGGGCTTCTGAGGCTCCCCAGCAGGTCAGACCCCAGACTGAGCTCCTGGAAGGCAGGGCCGGAGCCCAGGCAGGACCCGGCTGTGAACAGCTGCCCAGAGGCCTGGCCCCAGTGGGGGCCCTTTACTCGGGGGCGGGGGGGGGGCGCATTGCTGCAGGCACAGGGGCAGCTCCCCATGCCCCGAGGCTGCGCCCCGTTTCCCCCTCAGAGTGCAGGGCCCTCGCTGAGCTCTGGCCGTCCCCACACTCCTGGTGCTCCCCCTGTCCCAGCAGATTTCTGTCCCTCTTAGACCTCAGCTGTGACCTGCCCCCAAGGCCTCTGGTCTCCGCCTCCATCCCCTTTGCAGACAGGTGGCGAGGCATGGGTCCGCCTTGCACACCCTGCCTTGCACACCCACGTTCTGCCCTCTAGGTCCTGCTCTCTGGACTTCTCGCTGAGCCTGAGCCTCACACCCACTGTCCCATGAGCACCCCAGTCCTGCACAAATGAGCAGGTCAATGCCAGGCTGCCAGGAGTGAGGAGGTGCCGGCCGGTCTGTCCCTCAGGGTGCTGTCCCGTGTGGGCGGTGAAGGCTGCTGCCCCATCCTGGCCTGTCCTGGCCTGTCCTGGCCGCTGCCCAGCCCCTGGCTCGGGTTGCCTAAAGCCGGAGGGGCTGCGGAGGGGGCTCCCTGGTCCCTGGGACAGCCTGGCTCTCCACCCCAGCCTGCCCATGCTGTAGGGGGAGTGGCCACTGCTCCTGCCGGTGTTGCTGGGACAGGCCTGGGGGCAGGAGGACGGACCTGCCTGGTGACCTCTCCTCATTGAGGGGCAGGGGTTGTTGGGGCTGCCTCAAGGGGACAGGACCCCAGCCCTGGCCTCACCTGCCCACCACCAGTCACCAGCTGCATGAGTGACCCCTCCCCAGGCCTCTGGACACCACCCAGTTCTGGGGGCTGGGCTTGGTCTGGGAGGCAGGAGGTGCAAGAACCTGTGTGTGCTCATGTGTGTATACGTATGTGTACACGTGTGCGCATGTGTGTGTGTGTGTGCATGTGTGCATGCCCCACACAGCTACTGGGAGAGCACCCACTTCCCTTCTCACCCCAACACTAGGTCACCCCCTGAAATTAGGTGCTGTAGGTGACCTCACACTGCTGGCAGCACCAGTGTCCCTGGAACAATGGCCCGGCCTGGCATTCCAGAGCGTAGCAGTGGGACGGCCAGGAGCTCACCCAGCCCTTCCCCAGCCCTGGCTCAGCATCTGCTGCAGGGACCCAGCTCAGAAGGCCTCTCCAGGGAGGGCTGCAGAGGCTTGAGATCATCCTGCCCACAGCACTGTCTCTGAAGCCCCACCCCAGGGTGGGACCTGACTAAGATGGCTGGCTGGAAGGAGATGGATGGAAGGATGGATGGAAGGTAGGTGGAAGGAAGGAAGGAAGGAAGGAAGGAAGGAAGGAAGGAAGGAAGGAAGGAAGGAAGGAAGGAAGGAAGGAAGGGTGAATGGATGGATGGAAGGGTGGATGGGTGGTAGATGGATGGATGGATAGATGGATAGATAGGGTGGTGGATGGATGGATAGATGGAAGGATGGGTGGATGGATGGATAGATGGAAGGATGGGTGGATGGATGGATAGATGGAAGGATGGGTGGATGGATGATAGATGGAAGGATGGGTGGATGGATGGATGGTGGATGGATGGAAGGGTGGATGGGTAGGTAGATGGATGGATGGATAGACAGGTTGGTGGATGGATGGATGGTGGATGGATGGTGGGTGGATGGATGGATGGATAGATGGAAGGATGGAAGGGTGGATGGGTAGGTAGATGGATGGATGGATAGACTGGTGGATGGATGGTGGGTGGATGGATGGATGGATAGATGGAAGAATGGAAGGGTGGATGGGTAGGTAGATGGAAGGATGGATGGATGGATGGATGGATAGATAGGTTGGTGGATGGATGGAAGGGTGGGTAGGTGGGTAGGAGGAAGGGGGGAAAGATGAGTGGATGAATACTAGGCTATGGTGAGTCCTCTGGGCAATGGAGAGGGGCAGTCACCAGGCCTGGTGCAGGGTGCGGCCAGTGCTGAGGGAGGCACACAGGACTGTGGGGTGCAGATGGGGATGGTCACTCCAGTGGAGGCTCAGGAGGGCCTGGCAGAGCCCCCACCCACACTGGGATCTGAAAAGGGGTAAAAGGCAGAGGACGGAAGGAGTTTGGGCAGGGGCAGGAGCAGAGCCAGGATAAAGATGCTGAGGAGGGCATAACCAGAGCTGTGGGCCTGCAGCCTGGCTTCTCCCAGTTCTTTCTGTCCAGGACCCCGAGGGGCACTATTGGGGCCTCCCTCACTGGCACTGGCTCCAGCCAGGGCGGAGGTGGCCATGGGAGCTGAAGGAGGTCCTGGCTCACACCAGCCCTCCGATGAGATTCTGACATCCTGGCCTGGGCCCAGACCCCCAGCAGGGAGTGCAGCCCAGTAGGGGCAGCTGTGCCAGCCAGGATGATGGTGACAGCCATAGCCCTGGCACCCTGGCCTCCTCCCAGCACCCAGTTTCCTGAGGAAGGACATTCACCAGGGTTTGGCCACGATTCCCGCCTAAAGCCCCAGGGTTCCCACCCCACCCTTTGTTCTAGAAATAGGAGCTGGACACATATGTGGCAGGATGCTGGGGGACTCGGGGAGCACCCACTGAGCCCGAATGTTTGCCCAAGGGCCCCAAGCTGACTGGGCAGCAGGAGGCCAGGGGAGCTGGAAAGAGCTGTGGGGAGTCACCCCTCCCCATCTGCCTGTGCCCTCTGCCTGTGCCCTCTGCCTGTCCCCCTGCCTGTCCCTCTGCCTGTCCCCTCTGCCTGTTCCTCTGCCTGTCCCCCTGCCTGTCCCTCTGCCTGTCCCTCTGCCTGTCCCCTCTGCCTGTCCCCCTGCCTGTCCCCTCTGCCTGTCCCTCTGCCTGTGCCCTCTGTATGGTCAGGGGACAGGTGGGCTGGCCTTGGGAGAGCAGGTCCAGCATCTGCCCACTTGGGGACTGAAACCAGGGGCCAAGGAGCCCAAGGCCCAGGTCCTGCCTTGGGAGCAAGGCTGCCCGTCCTTGAGCTGGAGCTCAGCCGGTTCTCCTTGTGTGAGAGCGAAACCTCAGTCTCTAATTACACCCTGAACCCCTCCACCCCCGTTCCCGCTCAGTAAGGAGAGAAGGCTTCTGGGTGTCCCGGGTTCCGGGTATGCAGCCAAGGAGCCTGGGTCGGGCCTGCACTCTTCCTGGGGGCTCTGACCTGGCCCTGCTGGCAGGTGGGCACCCAGCTCAGGACCCCCCCACCACCACCCAACCTCTCTCCAGCTGCTCTGGCCCCAGCTGGGCAGGGCTGCTCTGGAGCAGAGAGGGGGTTGGGAGCCTGCCTGCCCCCACACCCACTCCTGCCGTGTCTCTGTCCCCACCCCTAGGTACTGCCGTGGAAGCTCTGCTCCAGGGAGGCTGCCCCCCAAATGCAGCGGGCCCCCCACCTGCTGTGGCCCTCCTGCGTTTAGGAGGTCTATCCTGAGTTCCCTACGAGCTGTCCCCCAGCCCAGGCATCACCCTGGGGTCCTCTGGCAACAGACACCGAGCACACGGCCGCCTGGAGCTGGTGGAGAGCTGGACCGCAGATGCCAGGTGGGGGGTAGGGCAGGCCTGGGCAGGGTGCCCAGAGGATGCCCAGGTGGGCGGCTCTGGACGGGGTCGGGGGGAGGGGGCGGGGAGGGGCAGAGCCTGGTTCCCAGGCTCGGGATCAAAGCAGGTAGAACTGGTGGCTAATTAGACAGGCTTTGTGGGCACGGCCCGAAGGTGCCCCGGACCACGCAGCTGCCGGCTCCCATGGGGCCAGGAGGGATGGAGCGCGTGGGGCTGGGACGCGAAGCAGAGCTGCTGCTGCTCAGGGAGAACTCAGGGCGCAGAGGCCTGCCTGCCGGGTGGCATTAGCGAAGGTTGAGTGCCCAGAACCAGGGAGGGGGTCTTCTCTCCTTTGCTCGGCTTGGGTCTCCCAGGTCAAACCTTGCCTGTGCTGCAGGCTGGGTCCCAAGCCCCCTGGCCCGACCCTGCCCGCTGGCCTTGCCTCCGCATGTGGAGATGTGGCTGCCGGCAGCCTGGTGGCCCCGAGGCCAAGGTCAGGGCTGCCCCCAGAGGTGCATGGGCTGCGCTGGCTCAGTGAAGACAAGTGGCCTCCTCCTCCAGGAAGGAAGGAGGGAAGGGCGGGCAGGAGGCTCCCAGGATCCGTGGGCCTTTGAAGGGAGCAGCTCCTGCCTCACCTGTCCACGCCCCACACCCCACGCCCCACGCACCATGAGCCCGACCAGCTGCCTCCTGCGCACAAATAAAACTGAGCATTGATCTGGATTTCAAAGGGTCTTTGTCCCAGCCAGTGCTCGCTGGGCTGGCGCATGCATCCCGCCAGCTCCCAAGTCACCTGTCCCTCCGTGCTTCCCCCCGCGGCCCACCCCCGCAGAGCCTGCTGCCTCCAGGACCCTCTTTCTGGGGGCTGCCCCCCACCCCCCACTTTGCTGGGCCTCTGTATCACCTGCCCCTGTCTTTGTCTCTGGAAGTTTCTGTGCATCGCTCTCTCCCGAAGTCTGTCTGTCTGTCTCTAACTCGGACACAGGCAGAGCTCCCTGGGAAGGCAGGAGCCGCGGGTCTCGGTGGTCAGGGACAGACGCCAACTGGGCCGGACTCTCCTGCCAACAGCTGAGCAGCAGCCTCAGCAAATGGTGTGGGGGCCTCCCTGCCCCACCCGCCCCACCCACAGGCTCCTCCGGGGCTGCAGTGGCAGCTCACAGAGGCTGAGGGGCCCCGTCCCAGGCAGGTCCCTGGGTATCCATGCTCAGAGGAGGGGTCCTGGGGACGGTGGGGGTTCTTCTTGCCGTGGACGGAGCCCACTCCCAGCCCCATCGTGGGAATCCTGTGGGCAGGCCAAGCCGGAGGCTACCAGGGGGCCGGAGCCTCCCCCTCAGCGCCAGCCCCACCCTGCAGCAGCCCTGCTGGCATTCCTGGGGGCCGCTGCCCAGGTCAGCTCCCTCTGTGGGTCATGCCCCAAATGCCCACTGCTTGCCGCATCCCAGAGCCCAGCACCAGCCAGCACCATCTGGGACCAAAGGCAGACTCAAGACCATAATGCCCAGCGCCCGGATTCCAGGCGCCCAGGGGCCGAGGCCAGGACAGTTCAGGCCAAAAGGAAGCTGCATGGGGAGCAGGGGGCTCCGGTGGGGTGAGCTCAGGTGTCTGTGGCCACAGCTGGGGGGCAAGGAGCTCAGGGGGCCCCAGAACCCTCCAGAACCTCACGCCTGAGGGTTGGTCCCGGGATCCCTCCCTCAAGCCCCATGGCTGACTCGAGCCCCCGGGCAGGTGCAGTGGTTAAAAGGAGGGACCAGCACTCCCTGCTGACCATGGAGGAGGCGGGACCAGGCGGCCTGCGCCCCAAACCAGTGCCCTCCACAGGGAGGCTGCCCCAGCCCAGGGGCCCCGATAAAGTAGGGTCTTGGTGGGACCAGCCCTCAGAGGTGTGGCGTCCACGCCAGCGCAGGTATGTGTCTGGTGCCCTCTCACACATGCCCCCAGAGCAGCCGCCCCCAGAGGCGGGAGGCACAGAGTGGCCTGGGGGCAGCTGGTGGGGGGGGGGCGGTCAGGCCCCTGGGCCCTGCTGGGCGAGTGCGGGACGGGCAGGGCCTGGGAGTCAGGGGACAGCGCCACACGGGATTACCCAGGAGCTACCACGTGAGCAATGCCACGAAGGAGATGAAAACACGCATCCACACATGCACCTGCACGCACACGCATGTGCAGGGCAGCATTGGTCAGTGCAGGGCAGAGGGGGACCCGCCCACACCCCCGCGGACAGATGGTGGTAAACACGCTTGTGCAGCCATCGGGGGCTGTCAGCGAGCCGGAAAGGCATGGCGACCTGGACGCTGTGGTGAGTGAGAGAAGCCGGTCACCGAGGATGACGTCAGGGGCGGCTCCGCTCACGACACATCCGGAGCAGATGGACCCAGACGGGGCGGGTGGGCGGGCGGGCGGCTTCTTGGGGCTGGGGCTGAGGGCGGGGGAGACCTCGGGGCGAGGCCGTCCCGGGAGGTGAGTGTGGTCAGGGCTGGTGTGGCGCTGCCTGTCCATACCCCGGGACACACCAAGCCCGACCTCTAGCCCCGGTCAGAGGGGGCCATCGAGCACGGAATTAGCACAAGGAGCTGCGAAGGCGGAAACAGAGACTCACCCAGGGCTGCTCCCACCCGCAGGCAGGCAGCTGTCCCTCCCATCAGCGCGTCCCCTGCCAGCTGGGGGGCACAGCCGCGGGGGGTGGGGGGCGATGGGCTGGCAGGGGCCGCGGGGCCTGGCTCCGTTTGCTGGGGTCACTGGGTGTTTGTTCAGGAGCCGGGGCTCCCGCCTGGCTAGGGCCCCGCCCCCCAGATTCCTCCCAGGAGGATGTTTTCAGGGACCCGCTGAGCAAATGGCACTTGGCCGCTGGCCTGGAGGCCTCGCAGGGACAGACCCGTCCCACCAGCGCAGGAGCAGCGTTTCCTCCGGACGCCCCGCCGCCCGCCCTGCGCTGGCCTTTCGGGCCTCTGAGCCTCGGGTCGCAGGGGCGGCCTCGTGGGCTGTCAGGGTGGGTGAGGCCCAGCTCAGGGCCTGGCCGCCCCCCCCCCCCCAGTGAGAGTGCTCTTGTCATCAGGGGCCTGGGAAGGGGCTCCCAGGACCTGCGGGGACACATTCGCAGCCGGACCCAGGCCCGGGAGGGGCCGGCGTGCCAGCTGGGAAGATCCAGGCAGCCAGGGGCGCAGGAGGGCGGGCCGTGTCCCAGCCCCAGCGAGGCATCTCACCCTTCCCCTGCCCCCTCCCCTGCCCCCTCCGCCCCAGCCCCGGCCTCTAATCACACCCACACTCCCCACAGCTGGTCCCCATGAGCTCCGCGCCATCCGGATCTGGTGGGGGGCTGGGGTGAGCTTTCCCAGAAATGGGCTTGTGAGTCACCCGCCAGCCCAGGAAGTGGCTGCCTCCTGTCCAGCCCCTCCAGCTGACCACTGGGCTGCAGTGTGGCCCACAGAGCAGAAGGCCACTCACTCACGCCACAGGGCTGACCAGGCGCCTCTGCACCGTCCTCCCGGGGGGCCTGGCGTGGTGGGCGGGAGCAGCAGTCAGCAGCCAGCACCACGACCCCCGGCTGAACTCTGGGGATGCAGGCGCCTGGGGAGGAGGGGGCTTCGGTGGGCCTGGGCGAGAGAAGGGAGGCCACGGGGTGTGGCAGGGGGTTCCCAAGTGCTCCCCGGGCCAAGGTGTTTCCCAGGAAGCCAGGAGCAGGCTGGGAGGAGCAGCTGTCCCCCAACCAACCTGTCTGGCCACAACATCAACTTTGGACATGAGAGCCGCAGGGACCAGAGAGGGCAAGCAGGCAGCCCAAAGCCACACAGCAACCAAGGAGCAGGCTCCATACATCACAATCCTGTTCCATCGGCTTTCAGACTTCAGACCCCTCTCCCACGTGGAGATCTGCACGTGGAGAGCGGCCACAGGGTTTGGACAGATTCAAGCCTCGGACTAATGAGAGAGCACGGTCCTCACGTGGCAAAGCCCTCCCAGCACAATGGCAGCCAAAGGCTGCGGCTGTGAACTTGACCTTATGGTCCGAACCTGTGGCCCCACGCGGCTGAGTGTGTGGGCTGTGGGAGGTGCAGCAAGTGCTGCCAACGCAAAGCTTGATGGAGTTCAGGTGCATGTAATCGAGTGGGTTCCAAACCCGAGAGAACATTGTAAACATCTTGACCCGCCCTTTGCCTCGTGGAATCTGCTGTAAAATAGACTCGGATCGCAGGCCGTGGCGCTGTCTCTCCATCCGAGAGCGGCGTCCCACCCGGCCCAGCTTTCTCCTCTTGTCTGTCTTTCCTCCATCCTTCCCTGCCCCCTCAGCCTCACCCCTGGCTGTGTTGAGCGGGCACCCTGGAGTCTTCCAGAGAGCGGGCGACGGCAGGAAAACCCAGGTCCCAGGAACGGTGCCCAGCCCCCGGAAAAGGCGGCTCCTCAGCCTCAGGGGGCTGCCCAGGCCTGGGTCACGCCCTGCTGTGCCCTGTGAGGGCGGGCACGGGGCCCTGCGGCCAGGCAGGCTCCTCCTGATGGGCTGACGCTGGACTGTGGGGCCAGCCCCCTCCCTCTGCCAGCAGCTTCCCAGCCTGAAATGCAGGGCTGCAGGGCTGCAGGGCTGGGAAAGGGGTGGCGGGGAGGGCTCACCTTGGCCCTGGCCTTATTCTGCCTCCGCTCTGGGGTCCGGGACACAGTCTGGGAGGCAAGACTCAGAGTCGCCCCTGTGGGCTGTGGGACTTTGGAAACGTTACCTAACCTCTCTGAGCCAGGATCTCCTCCGGCAGGAGGAGGCCTTGACCTCGCAGCACTGCTCTGAGGAAGACCGAGGCTCAGGCGATGCCACCAACACTTGGCCTGGCGCACAGTAGGCGCTCAGAGCTGGAGGGACCTCAGAGGCTCCTTGAACAAAGTCCCTGTTAGGCCGGTGGGCACAAGGCCAGCAAGGGTGCCCACCCAGACACCTGCCAGCTCCCACCTCCCAGGACCGTGTGTCTGACACAGACCACCCCTCCGCTTGCTTAGATCCCCGCTGCCCACCCTTTTCCTCCTCCCCTCCTCCTCCTCCCCCTGCTCCCCTTCCTCCTCCTCCTCCCCCAAAGGCTCACCCTGCCCACCCCATAGGCCCCCCCTTCTCCATGGCTGGCTTCTTGGTTCAGTTCCAACCAGGGACCACTCCTGGTCCTGGAAAGGGGGGACCCCCACTACTTGTTCAGACCACGGTGTGGGGTGGGGGCGTGGGTGCACTGGCCTGGCGATTTCATGCCCAAGTAGAGGGCCACTTGGAGCAGGTTGCCGCTGGGCAGTGGCTCGTCCAGGGTCACCAGGAGGCTAAGTCGTGGGTGCTGGTGTCAGCGTCCCGCCCCCAGGCAGGGCCCACAGGTCGGGTCTCACCTGGCGGCAGTCACACTGAGTGAGGGTCGCTCAGGGAGGAAGGTCACGCGCTTCCTGTTGGGCAAGGTGACCCCGAGCCCTCGGGACCACCCAGGACCTGAGGGACCTCATGAGCTCAGGGGACACTGATGCCACCGGGCCCCCCGTGAACACCAGCCGTGCCTGGGTCCCGGCTGGGCGTGGGGGCCTCAGTGTCTTCCTGCTGCCCCTGAGCACCCCACCCCCGCAGCCTCCCGGACGGCCTGGGAGCCCCTCCTCTGCTCAGCCCCGGGGCCCAGGGTGGGAGCATCTCCATCACATCGTCCACATGTGTCCCCACGCCTCTCCCGCCACAGGAGGCCACAGGGGGTGGTGGGGCTTCACTTCCTTGGGCCACAGGAACACTGCCTCCCCCAGATCCTCCCTGATCCCAGGGCTGCACATTCCAGAGCCTCCTCCAGGCCCCCGCCCCCACCCTGTGGTCCTGCTCCGCCCCCCATCCTCCCCCCGCCCCCCAGCTGAGCTCCTTCCTGATGGTGGAGGTTGCCCAGCTCAGGCCGCCTCCATGTTCGCCTCCGGAAAGAGCCGTCTCGGTGACCCCGGCCCCGCCAGCTGTCCAAACACCGTGCCTGCGCCGGCCTGGGCGACTGACCGGGACGCGGGCCCTCCCTGAGCAGCCTGCACTCCATCCTGCCCGGGACCCCCGCCCAGCCCACCGTGGGGCCTGTCAGCATCAGTGACTCTAGGAGGTGGCCAGAGGGGTGGCCTGGGGAGACTCTCAAGGGAGAAGTTGGGGGAGGCGGGGCTCGGCCTTGGGGCCTGATGGGCTCTGGGGCGTCTGGGCCCAGGGATTCCATGGCGGAATGTGTGACTGAGCTCAGGAGGGTAGCACAGTGCAGGGTGGACACGTGGGCTGCAGCTGGGGGCCTGGGGGGTCTCCTGGAACAGGGGCCTCGGGCAGGGCAGCTGCAGGTACAGAAGGAGCTGGAGTGGCAAAGGGGCACCTGGGGCAGAGAGGCAGCGTTTTGTCCCGGGCCGTGGGACAGGAATGGGCAGGGAGGGACGGGGTTGAAGGGGCTCCGTGGGTCAAAGGCAGGGGACAGGAGCTGGTGGAGCTGGTGTGGGGCTGGAGGGAACCACGGGGTTCTGGGATGGGGTGGCTGGCAGAGGAGCTGCAGCCAGTCTGGCCCTGCATTATGCCTGCTGGGGAGCAGCAGGGCTCACCCTGGGGGCTGGCTGATGGGGCCTCTAGCGGGGGAGGCTGGGCCTGGGTGGAAAGGGGAGGCCTCGGTGGGGAGGCAGAGCCGCGGTGGGGAGGACACTGGGGAGCAGCCCACCTGCGGGGGGGGGAACTTCAGGTGAGTCTCCCGCCCTCTCTGGTCCTGACAGCCTCGCCTGCAAACTGGGACAATGGCAGCCCCCCAGTGGCTGCAAGTGAAGGAGCCTGGATGGCGGGTGGGGGGTGGGACCTGTGGGAGCAGTGG
>PVJC01050441.1:0-11802 GCA_004026665.1 Murina feae | reverse complement strand
AGGGAAGTTTTCTGTCATTATTTCTTCAAATAGGTTTTCAATATCTTGCTCTTTCTCTTCTTCTGGCACCCCTATAATTCTGATGTTTGTGCGCTTGAAGTTGTCCCAGAGACTCCTTACACTATCTTCATACTTTTTGATCCTTTTTCTTTTTTCTTCTTTTCTTTTTTCTTTTTGCTTGTCCCTCTGGGTGGGTTTTTCTTCTTCATATTTCATATCTTTGACTTGCTTCTTGTGATCCTCTCGTCTGCTATTGGATGTCTGTATAATATTCTTCATTTCAGTCAGTGTATGATTCATTTCTAGTTGATCCTTTATCATATCCTTGAGGGTCTCATTAAATTTATCGCCAGTCTCTAGCATTTTCTTGAAAAACCTAATAACCGTGGTTTTGAACTCTATATCCTGTCGTTTTCTTTCCTCCATTTCTGTCATTTGTGACCTGTTTCGTCTCCGCATTTTGGCTGCTTCCCTTTCTGATTTAGGCGATCACTGCGAGGGATTAACCTCTAAGCCACTTGGTTATGAGAGTCATCTGTGTCTACAGTGGGAGAACTTCTGTGCTGGAGACACCCTTATGGGGCAAGAGTTGTTTCAGTGGAGCTTTTATGCTCACTGCCCCGAGTGTGTTCCTTGTGGATCTGTTTTGTTTAGGTTAGTCCCACTCTGGCCACTGGGTGGGGGCTGGCTCCTGTATCTTTAAGGAGGCGTTGATGAAGCCTGTGCCTTAGGCTACTCAGTCTTTTATCTGCAAAAGCCTCTGATGCAGCTTGGGAGGGGCAGGGCCTCGGGGAGTTGGCAGGGCAGGGCGGAGCAAATAGCTATGGCACTTCTCAGCCCTGCGCTGAGAGACACCAGGTCTCTGTGTCCCACGGTAATTGCTGCAAGCAATGCTGAGAGAAACCCGCTTTGAATTTCCTCCTGGTGCCAGTCAATCCCCCTTCTCTGGGTGTCTGGGTCCTTAGAAACTCGTTTGGAACTGGAGTTCAGAGCCGCTGGGGACTTGTGGCTCTCCATTTTGGAAAAGAACCACGTCCCCCGGCGCCAGCCCTTCCCCGAACCCCGTGCGCGTGCCTCCGTACCTCTGTACTTTGCTTCTGCCGCTCCTCTGAGTCTCAGACTCTTCTCTAGTTGTAGGATTTTCACTCAGCCAGCCTTCCTGTGGGTGCGAGTGGTGTCTGTGTGTTCTTTTCGTGGTTTTTCTGAAATAGTTGTTCACGGCTGCATTTACGGTGTCTACCCTATGCTGCCATCTTGTTTCTCCCTATATGCAGCTTCTAAAATATAAAAACCTAACATATACATATGGGTCTTCGAGCGTCTCCTTTCTTTGACTGGTTGAGACCTTAACTCCCCTTCTGGGCCAGTACTTGGTGCATGGAGCAGATGAGAGCCGCCCACACCTTATGGAAAGGTGGCCAGCGATAGTGGGATTTCAGAGGTCAGGAGCAGGGCATGGTAGTCAGCTCAGGGATTTACCTTTGATTTCAAAGCTGTTTAAAAATTAAAGTCCAACATAATTATGGGATCACTAGTACACTTCTGATGGCTACTCAGCAACCCAGATTAGGGTTACTTGGTTCCTTTTTATTATTCTAAAAATGATCTCCCCGCCCCCCCGCCCAGTCTGTATCATATGCACAGTACAGACAGAATTTCAGAAAACAACAGCAAAAAAAAATAAACAAAAACCAAACTTTCATCCTTAGAGAAAACCTTCTGTTGTGCATGTTCAGTACACACAGTGTGTTTAATACTGTCATAGCCCACAGATAATTTTTAGCCTTGGCACTAGGTTGGACATTTGTTCATGCCAACACATTCATTTGCAGAATGATTTTTGATGACTAGCAGTTTGGTCTACAGATGTGTAATCTATATAAATAAAAATGTAAATGTTTGTTCAAAATCTCAAATCTCTGAAAGTTCTTCACTGATTGCTTTGAAATTTTGAAACAATGTTACATTCAAATATATGCGTGTTTTTATATACTACATTATATATATGTCACACCTGTGACAGGTAAAAACATGCTTTTTTGGAAAAATAGATAAAAACATGCTTTTTTTGAAAAACTGCCATCTGTTGGATGTAAAAGCAACACACGCTACGAACTTAACAATATTATTCAGTCTAACATTCAATGCCAGGCAGTCACATACAAGTCAGTGGACACTGTTGTGGAAGCAGATGAAGTGATTAATTATCCAACAGAATTTTGGAATTCACTCCATCTGCCAGGGATGCCACCTCACGTACTGCAATTGAAAATCAGAGTGCCAATTATCATGTTGCAAAATATCAACCAGCGCCAGCAGCCGAGGGGAGTGTGGCAGGCGAGGGCCGGGGGGGTGGGGGAGGTGGAGGGGGGAGCTTCCTTGGCTCCTTTTTCCTTTGTTTTTGGGCAGCTCAGCGAGGGCTTCTGCCAGCAGGAGTGGGGAGCGGCTAGGTGGCTTCAGCCGTGGGGCGCAGTGTGTGGGTCGCAGGCCACCGGTGGGGAGCGGGTGTGCAGGCCGGTGCTGGGGGGCCCGGGCTGCAGAGGCGAACATGTGTGAGGCCAGACCAGCCGGGCAAGGCGGGGGCGGCAGCGTGCCAGGGGCAGCCTCCCTGGAGGGTGCATTGTATACCCACAAGCATTGTGCAATTAAACATATTAGAAACGTGCACTCTGTCTTTTCTTTCTTTTCCATTTAACCAGACTGAGCCATAGCAACACATGGCCTGGTACAGCTAGTTATTAATATAACCAATGCCCTCTTTTCAGGCATTTAGATTATTTCCAGTTTTTCACTATTTTAAACCACGATGCGACCATTATCCTTGTAGAAACATCATTTCCTTATCATAAATCCATAGAAGTGAAGTTTCGGGGTCAAATTAGTATATTTTAAGGTTGTTGGTACGTATCACCTAATTGCCATCCAGAAAGGTAGCCATTTCCCTCCCACCAGGAGGATAGGCGAGTGCCCATTTTGCTTAAGGTTCTGTTGGCTGACCAAATAAACAAATCAACAGGAGGCAGATTGACAAGAGAAAATCAAATTTCACATGATGTACACGGGAACCCCACATACACGAGAGAGTTGGAGACCCTGCATACAGGAGAGGCTCCGAGGTAGAAAGGGGGACGGAAGTCTCTAAGACATCCTGGGTTAGGGAGGAGGCCAAGCACCTTGGGGACTTCAAAGGTCATTACAGGAGGATACGGAGAGCAGGTGTTCAGTAAATACAGGTGGGTTGCAAAGGTTGGCCCTGATAATCTCTTATTACAGGCAAGGCCTCCAATTAAAATTCTCCTAGGTAATTAATTATGCGGGGAAGGAGGGCAGAAGGTTCTCCTGAGCTCGAAGCTAAAATTGCCTTCAGCTCAAAGTAATCCGCATACCACCAAGGCACATGGTTCTGGACCCCCACAATCACTCCATGCCCTTCCCACGGTCATGCTAGTCTTTTTAAAAATCTTAGTCAATGTGTTAAATTTGAAAATGGTAGCTCGGTGAAATACTTACATAATTTTCTTCTGTTGTTTTTGAACAGCGAAACTGAACACTTTTTTTACATTTTATTCATCCTTTGCCTTTTCTTCTGAGAATTGCTCATTTATGTCCTATGTCTGTTTCCTATTGATGAGTTTCTCCTTTCCTTCCTTATTAATTTGAAAGACCAGTTTTAACAATAATAGCCATTTTCACATAAATATACTAGATTTTCCCTAATATATTACCTATCTTTTATTTTGTTGAGCATGTTTAATTAACAAGGCTTTTAACATTTACATTTTGAATAATAATCTTTTTATAGTATTTTTATTATTTTTGGTATTTTATTTATAATTGGTTTCCCAATTCACAGACTAATTAGCCAGTTTTTATGATTTTAAAAAACATCTATTTTTACTGATTTTAGAGAGAGAGAAAGGGAAAGAGAGAGAGAGAGAGAGAGAGAGAGAGAGAGAGAGAGAAACATCAATGTGAGAGGGAAACATCGATCAGTTGCCTCCTATATGCACCCCAATGGGGACCCGAATCCAAAACTTGGGCATGCACCCTGACGGGAATTGAGCCAGTGACCTTTCGGTGCAGATGATGCTCAACCAACTGAGCCACCAGAGCCAGGGTCAGATCTTTTATGTGTTGGATTTTTATTTTGGACATTTAATTTGTTTGGCTTATACTCTGAAGTAAGGATCTAATTTCATTCTTTTTCCAAGTAGCTGAACAATTTCCCTGAGATCACTTATTAACAATCTACTTTTATTGTATACTAAATACTTAAGAATCCTCAGATCTGTTTCTAATGGACCTTTCTGTTTTGTTTTGCTTTGTTTTTAATCCTCATCTGAGGATATTTTTCAATTGATTTTTTTTTTTTAAGAGAGAGTGGAAGAGAGTCAGAGAGAAATATTGATGTGAAAGAAACACATTGATTGGTGTGAAAGAAACACATTGATTGGTTTGCCTTCTGCATGAGCCCTGGCCAGGGCCAGGAAGAACCCATGACCAGAATCAAACCCGAGACCCTTTGGTCTGCAAGCCAATGCTCTATCCACTGAGCTAAACAGGCTAGGGCTGGGCCTGTGCTTTAGTGCAGAGGCAAAGCAGGGAAGATAAGCCTTTAGGACAGGCCTAGGGCTGGCTGTACTCGCTGTCATGCCTGTTCTGACAGGGTAGGACTACAGACTAAAAATGGTAAAAAGAGATGAAAGAGGTAAAACTTAAAAATACAGGTAACTTTCAAGTGTCTAAAAGATGCTGAGATACAGTTTACTCCCAATTTTTTTTCGTTGGGCTGGTTTTTAAAATGTGGTTCCAATTGTATGATTATACATAAATGACACATACATTTTAAAAATTATTTTTCCGTACTAGTCCACACCAGCTTTCCCCATAAATGTATCATTAAGGAAGATCTTCTGGTGGACTCAGTTTGTACTTGGTTTACAGAGGCATAAAAAATACATAGATTAAAGCTAGAAAAACCATTATTGGTATTTTCTTCTTTAACTAAAAATAGGGGAAATTATCCCTTCTTCCTTCTGTTAGGACTAGTACTAAAATTATCTAGTAACTGACAGACTTCATTTTAGCGACCCTAGAGAAGATTCTATATCCTCTTTTGATGTAACTTGTCCCAATATTTAATGGCTTTCATTTATATAAAAATCTCACTAAGCAATTTAAGCTGTTTCTTTTCTTTTAAAAAATATTTTTGATTTCAGAGAGGAAGGGAGAGAGAGATAGAAACACGAATGATGAGAGAGAATCATGGATCGGCTGCCTCCTGCCTGCCCCCTACTAGGGATCAAGCCTGCAACCTGGGCCTGTGCCCTTGGCTGGAATCTGGAATCCTCAGTCTGCAGGCCAACGCTCTATCCACTGAGCCAAACAGTGGTTCTCAACCTTCTGGCCCTTTAAATACCTCATGTTGTGACCCAACCATAAAATTATTTTCGTTGCTACTTCATAACTGTAATGTTGCTACTGTTTTGAATCGTAATGTAAATATCTAATATGCAGGATGGTCTTAGGCGACCCCTGTGAAAGGGTCGTTTGACCGCCAAAGGGGTCGCAACCCACAGGTTGAGAACCGCTGAACTAGAGCTTCTTTTCTTGTCTTTAATCTTATTAGTTAATGGTAAGTTTCTCAGGCTACTGTCCCTCAGACTTTTCTTCTCTAAATTGAACAATTCCCAACGCCATTGCAGACCAAATCAGGATAACTTCTTATATTTATTTGGCGTTCAAGAACATTTGAGCAACTAGTGACACCAACTGAGGACAAGCACACATACACAGTGTATGAACACTCCCCCATTTAAAAAATATTTAAGGTTGATGCCAAATTTCCATTTTAATTTTGGCAAAATGTCATATATTTTTGCTAAACAAAGACCAACTGTAATGTACTGAATTCATGTTTCATTTTAGTGAAAATTTTGAGCAAAGCACGAGAGGATCCCTCACTGCAGAGGGGCTGGGGGTAGGCAGTGGGGAGGCAGAGGATTGCAAGATTGGTTTGATGTGAACGTGAGCTTTCAGCACTCGCTGCCATTGCGCCTGGAGCTCTGCTCTGAGCCTGCCTTTGGGGAAGGGATAGAGAGCGAACACATGCACATCCAGGTTGATAAGTAGGGTAGGTACATTGTAATGAATTACAACGGAAGAGCTAGGTGCTTTGGTGGTGGGAATGGAAAAGGACATGGGGCAGAGTTCATGAGTTCTGACTTGCATCGGTTGTGACGGCATAGATTCAGTAGAGCTTGGGGGCTATCGTCTAGGTCCAGGGACTTCAAACAAAGGCCACAAAGGTTACTCACATTTAGGCACGAGAGCACCTCACTCATGGCCCAACTATCTCGGCAGCATCTCTGAGAAATGATTTCATTCCCTCGGCCCTTTCTCCTCTATCTTGTCCCTTCACCCATGGCTACCTGCCTTCCTCATCCCTACTGATGGAAGTGTCAGGTGTGCAGCCTGGAGACTCTCTATGTGCAGCCAATGCATGTCAAGCAGGTGTTGGCCAGAATAAAATGATGTCTGGGGAGTAGGACGGGCAGTTCAGTAACGTTAGACTCATCGTTCAGTGAAAATTAGCTGAACAAGTACAGAGAAGTCCTGCTTCCTCTTTTATTCCTAATGCAGATTTGCTTCACGATCTCCCCACCTACCACCCACTCCCCAAGAGGCAGGACACACTGAGTTGCCTACTTTAAAAACGGTGCAGAGGAATATTGCTATGTCGCAATGTGAACCAGTCAGATCTCCACGATGGCCAACTCCTAAGGTCCAGGGTGTTAGCCAGATGCACAGGACCCTTAGCTCACATGTTGGCACTCCTTCAAATTCATGGTTTTAAAATACTCCAGACTTTTCAGTTCCATATTTGAGGGAGATGCCAGATACTTTGACAGACAGACAGGGCAGGAGGACACGGGTGGCAGGGCTCAGCATCTCCTCTATTGACCTGGCAATTCCACTCTGGCTATGCCTCACTAGGAAAACAAAAGTAACCAATTGCACTTGTCTTCCTTAGAAGGTAGTTGGTTGACCAGCTATTCAAGGATGCCTCTTAGAGGCTCTAATTCCCAGAACAAGTGGCTATATAAGAATTTTATGCCTTTGAAACACATGCAGTACTTTTCCTGAGAGGAGAGGAATTTGGGGAAGTACTGTTTTCATTGTCTTATTACATTTCCAGTATTGTTTTTACAGAGAGAGAGGGAGAAGGAGAGGGAGATTGGCACTTGGAAATGACTCTGCTGGCCCATGTCTCGATGTAGTTCTGCATAGGCAGACGTCTCATGGTCACTTTACTGTCCTGTGACTTGTTCAGTTAGCTCCATGCAAACAGAATGCAATGCTAGAACAGCTTGCCGCCCCCCCCACCCCCCCAATTCAGAGCGGCCTACAGAATGCTCTCTACCAGGTTTGGTTCTCGAACTGTATCAGAAAGGCAGGGAGCCTTTTAGTAGGTGGCTTAGGCTCCCAGAAACTGTTTTCTTTTAGGAAACAATCTCATCATCAACAAGCTTGAGGCCCCAGAAAAGGCCTTTATTACGCCATCTCAGGAACCTGGTGTTCGTCCAGCTGCTCTGACCTTTCGTGGGGTGAGTGAGTCAGCGGGGAAGGGACAGGCAGTGGTCCAGGGGTCCTCACTGGAGGCATCAGCAGCCTCTGGACAGAACCAGAAAAAGAACAATGGGTGTCTGAGGGTATCCCATATCTTCCCAATGAACCTACTTGATGGTAGTGATAGTGAAGAAGCCGCTTACTCAGTGATTGGTTGCGAGGTCTAAAGGAAAACAAGCACGTTTTGTGGGCCCCGTGTCACCCAGAGACGGACTTGATATCTAACCTAGCCAGAGCTCCAAGTTCACCTGAAGGAAATGTTACCGGGAAGGGGATCTGGCCCTTCGCAGGTCTGCCTTGAGTCAGCCGGTATGTGTGAGTTCTTGACTTGGTGCAGGAAGGATTTCACAGAATGAGCCTGGGTGATTTTGAGAGCACATTTATTAAAGCCAGGGCCAGTGAGACAGGGAAGGGCCTAGGATGGAAGAAGCAATAGAGAGCCCAGGTGGGGCTGCCTTGGCCTTCTGGAAGTGTTCTAGGAAAGAAATGGGCCGAGGTGGGGCTGCTTTAGGTCACTGATAAAAGGGGCCTTGTGGTCACATTCAGGAGGTTAGCCCAGGACGAGCTGTTGCTGCCCATTGCTCTCCTGGTTGCAGGCCTCGTGGGGCCCCTGGGGTTTAGGAGATGCATGCTTGTGGGGGAATAAGAGAGGAAAGGGAAAGGTGTGAGCATGCTCCCAGAAGGAAGAACGCACGCTGGGCCCTTTGTTTTGAGGGTTTTCAAAGGCTGGGAGTTTAGCCCTAACCGGTTTGGCTCAGTGGATAGAGTATTGGCCTGCGAACTTAAAGGGTCCCAGGTTCGATTCCGGTCAAGGGCATGTACCTTGGTTGTGGGCACATATCCAATTGGGAGTATGCAGGAGGCAGCTGATCCAATTTCTCTCTCATCGATGTTCCTAACTATCCCTCACCCTTCCTCTCTGTAAAATATATTAAAAAAAAAAAAAAGGCTGGGAGTTTAGGGGAGATCTCAATCGAGTAGTCATTAGCTCTTCCAGGTGTGCCCATTTAGGGTCGTGGTCTCCAATGATTGGTCAATGCCAGGGCAGGGGGTCATTAACCACTGCAGCTGGTCGTGGTGTCACCCCCCTTCCCACTGGTTTTGCTGCTTTTCTGGCGCTGGAGCTGAACTGCAAAGGAGGCCTTGATGTAATCTTGAAGGAGGTGACCCTCTGCATCTGCTGTAAATTGCTCGGTGCTCTGTCTTGGTTTCCCCATTCTACTTGCCAAGGAGTTATCCCAGCGTCTTACTACTCTGCCTCAGAAAATCACCCTCATGAACACTTAACTGTGCGGATCGTTTCCTAGGCTTCATGGTTCAGACCTTTTCGAAAGCATTTTAAATAAGCCAACTCTTCAAGAGAATGTAAAGATCACTTCAGTAGGGTCAAGCATTCCTAGCGCAGGCAGGTCAGTTAGGGGTCTGAAGCTGGCGATCAGCAGGGTGAATTCAGCCAGTGATTGGTTTGGCTTGCAGGATGCTTTAATTTCACAAAATATTTGCAACCCCAGCACAAAGCAATAATGCTCTTGCCAAAGCTTAGGATTTGGGTTGAAGCGCACAAGTGTTTCCTGAGCACGGGATGGGGCAGGCTTTCTGATGGACCCGCTGTGGCTCACTCATTCTTGCTAAGCCCAGGGGCCTTAAAAGAAATCCCAGAGCTACATGGCCACGGGCCCCAGCTTCTGCGTGTTTGAGGCTCTCCCCTCCTGAGTGTGGCTCAGAGCAAAAGTAGGAGGATCTTGTGTTGGCAACAGATAAAGGGAGCTATGGAGCAAGAGCAGCTGAGGCCTCTTGGAAATTGACATAAGCCTGCTGGAAGGAGGGGCTCAGAGGCCCAGAGGGGACAGGAAACCAGACCAAACTAAAGCATCTGTAATGAGCTATGAGGGCGAGGGACCTGTAGAGGTTGGAGCAGGCGTCTCGCCACCTACAGAACAATCAAGCAGCTGCCAAAGCAAACCTCCCTCTAGCTGGGATTGCTTTTTCTGTAGGTTCTTCCCTTCCCAGGGCTGCCGAGCCTTTGAAGTAATCCTCAGAGTGGAAGGCTCAGAGGAGGGACACAGGAGAGGCCCTTTGAAAAAGCCTTAGGGAAAACAGCTCAAGTCCTGGGGAGCAATTGAGAAGTGACCAGGCTGAGGAAGCTGGGAAGGAAGGCTGGGGAGCCTATAAACGTAGATATAGGCCTTCTTAAAGTATTACCAGCTGGATAGCCCAGCCCACCCACCAGAGGCAGCACAGTGCGCATGTGTCCTGCTTCACCGCCATCCTCTTCCTGGGCTGCAGGGGAGGGAGGACAGACATCAGCGTCTGCCCTTTGCTCCCCCACAGGCATGCATCTCCTAAACTCTAAGGGACCCCACGAGACTTGCAACTGAGAGAGCAATGGGCAGATGCCGATGACTATACTCCAAACCCCGAAGGATCCTGGAGAAAAAGAGCCTTTGTTGATTCGTGGTCCATGAATAAGAAGTAATTAGTTGAGCATTCAACAATTTACCTTTATATTTAACAATGAAAAACAAAAGGAAATTGAAAAGAAAGCAAAACCTAGGGAATAAGATAGAGGTGGCAAAGTAGTAATGCGGGCTCCAATGTTAGTTTCTCCATCACTCCACCATCACACTCAGAGGCCTGGGGCTTGCAATTTGCTTCACTGGAGACTTGTAAGAAGCAGAAAAGAGAGGCAAAGAGAAAAGCAACCTTAGCTTTTCAGGGCAAACACGGAGGGCTCTAGCATAGGATGGAGAGATTTACAAAGATGAGGAAAATTATAAAATGCAGCATGAAGTCCTCGTACTATGCCTCTGAAATAAACCCTGGGTAGAGGGTGACATGACCACGTACCCCATGAAGTTTGAGAGGGCAGAGGGTGCCTTGTCCTTTATCTGGAGTTTTAAGGTCTGTATAGAGCAGGCCAACAGGACAGTGGCATGGAAGATCCAAGTGATGGGCAGAAATAGAATATTGGGGGCCAGCTGTAATTACAAGAAATATTAATCATGCTTGTAAACCATTCTGATTAAAGAAGGCACTTTCTAACATGGCTGAGAGTTGCACATGGGACCTGGGAGCTCATCTGGAAGTGCAGCCCAACCTCCCCACCAGGGAGGGAGCTGCCTATAATCATGGAAAGATTAACAATCATGTTGCAGGAACCAGAGTTGCCAGCCCTTTAAAGACCCCCAGTCTTTGCACCTGCATTCCCTGTTAACTGGCCATTTGGCACACCCTTTTGCCTACTTCCCCACGTAACTTTGTTCTTCTACCCAATATAAGCAGCTGGCTTATGGGGAGAGGAGAGCAGATTTTTGTGGATGACCTGCTGCTGTCTCCCATACTGCCAGCAGTATCAGAATAAACGTTCTTATATGATTCAACCCTCTCTCTGCTTAATTGGCTCAAGTAGTGACAGACAACTCAGATCCATTGATTGTCTGGCTACATAAACAGGAGAAGGTCAGAGACTGCCCCTGGGTTTCTGATGACTTCCAAGTGGCCTGGAAGGGGATCCAGAAGATTTTGCAGGTAAGGAAGTTAACTCAGAGAGAAAGAGAGGGAGCAGGTCTGTTCCAGGATTGCTCCAGTTCAAGTGAAGGACCAAGCAAAGAAGACCTAGGGAAGGAGCCCTAGGGAGAGGTCACTGCTGCAGCCTTGGAGGTATCATCAGCCCCAAGGTGCTGAGTGGGAGCCAGATGGGCCCCCATATGGAAGTGGCTCTCCCCATTTCCAGGAGCAAGACCTGTGGGTGCTGTGCCAAGAACTATGCTGGCCCAGGTTACCTGAGGAAGGAGGTGGGGCTGCTATAAAAGAAGGCCCAGAGCAGACGCCCCCCTCAATATTTTATATAGACTCCCAGGAGTTTAGGATAAGGTTCAGAAAGAGGGGAAGGCAGAAGAACCCAGTGACAGTGAGTGCTGGCTCAGCTCTAGGAACTAAGACACTTAGGGGCCACAGGGAGAATGGAGGAAGAGAAAAGACAAGTGGACTTGTCAAAGCCTTCCTATTAGATGGCTCTAATGCAGTAGAGTCCTACGCGACGGCCCGCAGGCCACATGCGGGTGTTTTTGCTGCCACTGCCTGTCCTGCTTAATATAAGATATGAGCAGTGTGCATGGGAATTTGTTCATAGTTTGTTTGTTTTTTTTTTTGTGTTTTTTTTTGTTTTTTTTT
>PVJC01050440.1:0-11812 GCA_004026665.1 Murina feae | reverse complement strand
CCCCCACCCAACCCTCCCATCGCTTCCCCACCCCCATGCCAACCATCACCATGCCATCTCCCTCCGGCCCACCCCCACATCTCGCTCACCCTGCTGCTGGCACTGCGCTGGCCTCCAGGGCTGCGGCCGCCATCTTGCCTGAGCTAATTTGCATACAGCCATTCTGATTGGCTAGTGGGCGTGGCTTACCCCCGTCCCGGAGAAACGGTTAATTTTAATATTTCGCTTTTATTAGTTAAGATGGAACTTACAATTTTATTTTTAAAATATATTTTTATTTATTTCAGAGAGGAAGAAAGAGACAGAAAAATTCATGATAAAGAGAGAATCATTGATTGGCTGCCTCCTGCACGCCATACATTGAGGATCAAGACTGCAACCCAAGCATATGCCCTGACAGGAATCGAACCATGACCTCTCAGATCATAGGTCAATGCTCAATGAGCCATGCCACCCAGGCTAGAGCTTACAGTTTTAAAGTATAGCTTCAAATAAATCAAATTATGACGAGGAGACTTAAGTTTCAATAACAAGACCTGGAGATAATGGGAAATGCAGTGGGGTACTCAAGCACTTTTAAGAGTGGGAAATATCTGTTAATCATTAGCTATGGTTCAGATAGATGAAAGGAAAGTCTGGCTAATCTATAATAATAAAAGTGTAAGATACTAATTAGACAGGACAGCTGAATGACTTTCCAGATGTCATTCCGGATGAAGCGGGGGCCAAAGCAGAGGTGGCTAGGGGAGATCAGGCAGGCAGGTGAATGGTTAGGGGTGATCAGGCAGGCATGCAGAGTGGTTAGAGGCAATGAAGCAGGCAGGCAAGCGGTTAGAAGCCAGTACTCTTGGATTGCAAAAGGGTGCAGGTTGGGCCGAGGTAATCCCTGTCCCCAGTGCACTGGGCCTCTAGTATTATATACAATACTAGAGCCCCGGTGCACAAAAATTTGTGCACTTGGGGAGGGGGGGTCCCTCAGCCAAGCCTGTGCCCTCTTGCAGTCTGGAACTCCTCAGGGGATGTCTGCCTGCTGGCTTAGGCCTGCTTCCTGGGGGATCGGGCCTACACTGGCAGTCAGACATCCCTCTGGCAGCCCGGGAGCCCTCAGGGGATATCCACTTGCCAGTGGGGAGCAGGCCTAAGCTGCAGTTAGACATCCTTAGCGCTGCTGAGGAGGCAGGACAGGCTCCCAACACCACCGCTGTACTGTGCTGGCAGCCATCAGCCTGGCTTGTGGCTGAGCAGAGCTCCCCCTGTGGGAGTGTACTGACCACCAGGGGAAGCTCCTGCATTGAGCATCTAACCCTTGGTGGTCAGTGTGTGTCATGGTGACCAGTCATTCCTAGTGGTTCTGCTGTTAGGATCAATTTGCATATTACCCTTTTATTATATAGGATTATTATTGCATTTGACTTATCACCAATTCTATGTGTTTTGTTTTGTGTTTTTTTTTTTTGCGGACTTTAATTTCTTGTTAGTCTAATTCCAGAAAACAAAACAAAACAACAAAAACCAAAGCTTTTCCATAATGCTGAAGAGTTCAGTTTCATAGTTCTAGGAATTAGTGATAATTATGAGTTATAAATGTTTGTTGTAGAAAGACATATTTGTCATAAGTGGCTGACTTGATTCATTGACTATGACACCAATAGTATTTTAACTCAAACAGTATAAACCTTATTAGAATTAGGAATACATCTAAAGACTTTCCTACTAGAACAATTCATTTTATAAGTAAAATAAATAAATGGATCTGGTAGATTAACTTTAAAACATAAGGCAGGTTCTCAATTTCCTATGACAGTTCTACGATTGAACCTTTATTGTACTATGGGAAGAAATATCATATACCATTTCCTAAAGCTTTGAATGTCATCTCATTTGCTAGTTTGAGCAGATTGATTTGAGGCAAATGCTTTCTTAGAAATGTCAGTGCATCATGGAAAGGCATTCATTATGCACCTTCGTGCACTGTACTTTAGATGCTGTACCAGTGAACTATATGAATGCCCAGAGGAATTTTTAAATCTAAATTTGACTATTCCTTATAGCCTAAAAAGGGTTGGCATACATTTTTCAGTATGAACCTAGTTTGTACAAATAAAGCCCATATTTGTGGAATCCATTTCTGTTGTTGAAAGCTTTAATGGCCTCAATTTGAAAGCAGGGCAAAAGATAAAACTATAAAAACAGTAATTCAGAAGACTCTATTCCCTGACTTAATTTTCCAGTATAATGAGATTTTTTTCCATCTGTTTTTGTGAAATGGCCTTGGCAATTGCTATAGTGTCTGTAAATGCATTAAGACTTTCTTATTTAATTGCAATGCTGTGTGTCAACTGCATACAAGAAATGACAATAATTATTTGTTTTTCATGCTTCACTAATTGAAATTAGAGTGTATATGAAGTAAGGGGAACCTATTATCTGTGCTTCATTTTTAGAAAAAAAAAAACAGACAAATCCTACTCTTAAATTCAATAGTACATTGAATTTAGCACATTGAATAAAGCTGGAGAGTATGAAACTCAGTTTACTCTATGGAAGGAGTTACCTTGATTCTAAATGATATGTAAAAGGGTACTCTTACAGCATGCCAAATTAATGAACTAAAAATTGCAAATTGCAGTCAAAAACCATTTGAGGGAAAATTATTTGATGCAATCCAACAGGTTTGTGTAAATTTGTTTTATATTGCTTGCATATGTATGACCACCTGGCCATTTCCCTGAGTGGGCTTTCTTTAGGTACCTGTGTGCAATTACTGCGTGTGACGCAATCTAACTGAATCGTTCATTGGGCCCACCTGGGCTCCAGGATTTATGGTAATGTTTTTCAATATTAGAATGATACATTTTAATTTATGATTAGGCAAACAGGAGAATTAATTTAAATGAACTAAAACAATAGAGAACACTCTGTGTTTCCTGATCAGGTAGTTTGAACATTTAGTGTTATTCAGAGTACGTATAATTCAAGTCGAAGTCTCACCAATATCTACTTTGGGATGTGCAAACAGGTCCAGGTCCTGCGTGGATCCTTTTCTGGTCCTTCTGGTGTTTTGATTCTACCTAGATCCTAGAATGTCTCTTCTTTTTATTTTTTTGGGGGGAGGGGTGTCTGGTCATCATTTCCATTTATAGTAAAATCTGTAGAAGTACTATATTTATCTATTTCTACAATATTTACATCCTTCCACCTTCAGAGTATTTGAAGTGGTTTACGTTAGAAATGCTCACACACAAGATAACTAAAACCACAATAAATAAATAAATAAATAAATAAATAAATAAATAAATAAAGAATTACATAAATTTATATATATATATATATATATATATATATATATATATATATATATAGAGAGAGAGAGAGAGAGAGAGAGAGAGAGAGAGCAGAGTAGAGAAAAATTCTGATAGTCCAGCTAAAGGCAGCCACTATAATTGAGTTTTCATCCAATTCTGGGCTGCCCTGCAGTCAGGGCAAAGATGGGCATCTGCAGGGTCTTCTTAAATTCCATCAGCCTTCACCTGATCTCACTTGCTTATGTATAAGGCTGCTAGTCTCAGCTGAAGAGTTTGCCTTTAATTCTATTTTTTCAAATTTATCTCTCTTTATAGTCCCAGATTTTCATGTTGGGAAGAAACTTTTCTCTATCCAGTCAGATAAATCTATGAGTCTCCCTTATTATTTCTCACATTTAGATTTGGATATGTAAAAGTAAGCATTCCCATGTTATGTTATCCAGAATTATATGCTAACTAGAGGCCTGGTGCACAAAATTTGTGCACAGGAGGGGGGCCCTCAGCCCAGCCTGCACCCTCTCTAATCCAGAACCCTTCAGCGGATGTCCAACTGACAGTTTAGGCCCGATCCTGGGAATCAGGCCTAAACTTTCAGTTGGACATCCCTCTCATAATCCTGGACTGCTGGCTCCTAATCGCTCACCTGCCTGCTTGCCTGGTCACCCCTAACTGCCCCACACTGCTGGCCAAGTCATCCCCAACTGCTCCCTCCCTGCGGGCCTGGTCACTCCAAACTAACCCCCACCAGCCTGGTCACCGCTTACTGCCCTACCTTCCAGCCTGGTCACCCCTAACTGTCCCTCCCTGACAGACTGGTTGCACCCAACTGTTTTCTGCTGCTGTCCTGGTTGCCCCAACTCTCAACCTGTGCTGGCCTGGTCACCCCTTATGGTCCTCCCACTGGCCTGGTCACCCCATGCAGTCTGCTGTTCAGTCATTTGGTCATCCCTCACTAACCTCTGTGCCAGTCTGGTCACCCCATGCAGCCTGCTGTTCAGTCATTGGGTCATCTCTCTCTAATCCCCCTCCAGCCTGGTCATAGGCAGTCATCTTTTGAGGGCATGAGTGTTAATTTGCATATTACCTCTTTATTATATATGATAGATAATTTATTAAACCCTTAAAATGAGGCAGGATCCATTATAAGGTTTGGGCTTTACTTACATCATGTCACATAATCAAATCATCTTAAATGTTAGGTACTAGTATTATTCCCATTTTACAGTTGAGGTATCTGAGGCTTACAGGTTCAGTCATTTGTGTTAAGTTCTCACAGCTAGTAAGTGCAAGCTGCTGGAGTATCACAACAGTGCTGTCAAATTCCCAAACCTCTTATTTAAAAAATTATAACCCTCAGACTCTTAAAAAGTTAGAATGCTAACAAATTCAGAGATCTTATTGGCTTATTTATTTCCAGTTATCTCACAAATGTGACCACAATCACTGGGAGTCTCTGCCTTGCAATCTGAAAGTTCCTATCTTTATGCTTAGATATCTAAGGACTGCTCTGACTCCAGGACCTCAGGGATCCTGTTGTTTGCTCTCCACAGAGCCCTTGGCAGGCGTCACTGCTGCCCAGCACTGTGGTGTTGAATAAGCGCAACTTACTTCCAAATACATTGCTGTGAGAAAAGACCACAGCCTCTACTTTAGATCTCGTCTCAGCAACACTGGCAACATTCCTCTTTTCTCCCACTGCTAAGGGGACAAACAACAAAACAACTCTGCTTAGAACTTGAAAGCAACTGTTCACATCCGACCTGCTTCTGACCTGCTTTCAGCTATTAAAATCCTTTGGTCCATCCTGTTCTGCTTCCTACTATGTGTGGTTAACTCTGGCCTGAAAGGGCTTTGAGGGTGTCAAGAGTTAACACATCAATACAAACACCACTTGGCTCTTTGAGAGCTGTCTGCTAGGAGAAACCTCTTAGCTTGGTAGACACACTGCAATTTTCCATCCTTTCAGCCCACATGAATGATCTTAAATTGCTGCTTTTTGACTATGGTGCTCAGATTTCCAGGAATAGATGAAGCTTTTATCTACTAAGCACGCCATCTTTCACATTTTTCAAAGGTACTTTATTAGTTACTTTTTAAAATATCTTTATGCGTTGTAGTATCAACAGGTTTCTACAAACTTGGAGAGGCTTTATTCTAGAATTCACATCACTGTGTTTCCTAAAACACTAATACAGGAAGACTATTGCAGGCCCAGAGTGGTAACCCAATGAATGCACCGGATCTCTGCTTTTCATTTTATGAAATCCCCATTTTCATAAATCCCCAGTTGACTTTAGGGTGTTATTACAGAGAAGAGTTGATATATCATAATACTGAAATTAACTGGTGGGAAGGAAAGCAGCCCAGAAATACATGTTGGTACAATATGTTTATGTCCATTCAACAATTAGATAGGAAGAAAATATATATAATACTAGGGCCTGGTGCACAAAAATTTGTGCACTCAGGGGGGTCTCTCAGTCTGGCCTGTGCCCTCTTGCAGTCTGGGACCCCTCAGGGGATGTCCAACTGCTGGCTGTGAGGAGCTGATGGCTGTTTGCAAGCTGGCCAAGACCCTCAGTGGGGACCATCACCCCATGGGGTGTGGCCAGCCTGGGTGAGGAGGGGCTGAGGGCCGTTTTCAGGCTGCCCACAGCTCTCATTAACCCAAGGTCCCAGCAAGGCTGGCTGGAATCAGGTTTCTGGGGTTTATTTATCTTCTATAATTGAAACTTTGTTGCCTTGAGCAGAGGCCCAGCTGGCCTCGGCAGGCAGTTTCCTCCATCGCTGGTGCAAGGGAAGCCTCCTGTTTGCTCTAGATCCCTGGCTGTCAGCTGCCATCTTGGCTGGGTTAATTTGCATACAGCCGCTCTGATTGGCTGATGGGCATGGCTTGGCTGGTGGGGATTGCTTAGGTGTAATGAAGTGGGGGTCAATTTGCATGTTACTCTTTTATTAGATTAGATGAACCACCTCAATTTTACACTGGGCAAAAGGTCCAAAGGTAAGATCCAAATGTAAAAACTTGACTATTCAAACTGTTAGGCCATGAGCTGAAGAAAATTAGAATTGGTAATTTAACTCAAAAGACAAAGAAATTCATTATAGTTAACAGCATGATATGTTCCTTATAAGACAAAAATTATATATATATATTATATTATATTCACTTAATTTGGGGGCTAAAATTAGTTCAAGTGAATTATTTTGTTTTCCTAAGTAATAAGAATATATTAATGGTAAGAAAACTAATAATTGTGCACCTTCCTATTGAAAACTGATGACAAAATCAAGATTGAAATACTATTAAGAATTATCTTAAGAGAAAACAAATTTCCCAAGATTTTGCTATTCTTTCTTACTTTTAAATGCCATATTAAAAATAGACATATATTTGAAGCTAAACAAAAATTTTCTTCCAGGCTCCCTGCTGATAAAAAAATGAAACGATGTCTAAAAATAAAAGTGACCAACCATTATTTTAAAGTAGGAAATTCAAGTTATTTCTATAACTGATTTTTCCTTATGTATGATAGTGCTAGAAACTGTTAATCTTTTCAATAAAGGAGAATGTATTAAATAAGAAAAACAGAATAAAAATACTATAGCAATATAGTACAGTTTGGTTCCTAAGGTATGACAGTTTGACATTAAGACATTAAATTTTATTAAACATTTACATACACATATATTAATAGTTTTGGATAAATTAAAGCAACTAAACAATTTACTAAAAGCAAGACTGAGTAAAACTTATGTCATTTACATTTTATTTATGACCAGAAATATTATAAAAAATGAAAGACCTCCAATGGCACATAAAAGTAGTGCTGATATGAAATTAAATATCAGGCAAAAGGCAAAAAAAATGTAATATTCACAAAGACATTAAATGCAAAATACTTAATAGAATGTTTATATAATTAACACCATTAAAAGTTAGTTTATAATACATTCAAAATGTTTAAATTCACCTATCATTTCAATTTTAATGTCAAATATTATTACTTTACCAACATGAATTTTAGTTTCTTTACTCATTTATTTTTTTTTTCTTCCCATAACATATCCTTTATCTTCTCTTTATATTTTTGGTCTCACTTCAGGCTTTCCCCATTATTTCATTTTTACTTTTCTAGTCTATTTCATTATTGACATCTCATATATTCATTGAAAAATAAAAAACTGGCTAAAAGCATTCATTTTATTCTTCTCTATATATTGTGAATACTATATCTTAAACTGTAAGGAATAAGTGGATTTTTAAAATTTGAAATGACCTAATGACCAAATCGAGGATTATGTTTTGCCCATTCCAAATATGACAAATCTTGAATTTTCAAAATAATAGTAAAATTCAACTTATCCTTAACCTGCTGCTGTGAGTTCTCTTCTCTTACATGCTGTATAAAGAACTAAAGATCATCCTCCCTAACATCTCTACAAAGGCTCCCTGCAGCTGCTGTGACGAGTGAGACATTTCATTCCGATCATCCTCTACAACTGTCACCTATTTATAGTCCCCAAACAAAATCTCTACATCTCAGTCATATCTTAGGAACCAAAGCACTCTTTTTCTTTCCTTCCTTTATTTTTATTTCCAATCCTGTAAAGTGTGTAATTCAATTCTCATGGTTTCCTGGGTAATTTAAAGCACTTGAGTGGCCAACATAATAGAAATATTATAGTGTCCATCTAAAAAGAAGCATATCTTTAATGATATAGATAACCAATATTAAGGAAATAAGAACATATGTTGCAACACAAGTTGTAAATAGTAGATAACCTTGACTCACTTAATTGAGCTAAAGTGTGTAGTTTTAGGGAAAATCAGCACATTGATGTACCACTATGTGCCCTCTGCTTATGTTAATTCATTTAATCACTGGAACAACACCATCAAGTTACCATTTGGTCCTCCTGGTTTTACAGAGAGAGTGGAAGCCCCTTGCTCTAGATCACACAGGATTTAAATCCAGGCAGTGTGGATCCAGAATTTGTGTTGTTATCCAGTCTGCTGTGTTGAGAGAAAATTAAGAAAACTTTCACATGAAGGCATATTTTTAATTCTTCCAAAGATATCTACACTAATAAAAGAGAAACATGCAAATTGACCATCCCTCCACTAAGCCCACCAGCTAATCAGAATGAATATGCAAATTAACCCAACAAAGATGGTGGTTAATTTGCATACGCAGGCTCAGAGCAAAGACTGAAGACAGCATAGAAGGAAGCCAAGCACTACAGTAGGTAGTGAAGCTGCAGAGAAGCAAGCAGGGTGGCAGAGATGGTAGGGAAGCAAGCAGGAGAGTGGTGACATGAGCGAAGGCCACCGAGGAGGGCTTTACTCCCTTCTCTGTTTTGCTCTGATCTCAGGAAGCCCTATTCTTGAAGGAATCTTCCTGCAACAGGCCTCTAATATATATATGGTTTTCCCACAATAAAAGAATTTTTCTGTAATCTCTATCCCTATGTAGCTTCCTTGGAGTCTTTTAGAGTAAAAGGGAGCAGAAGTGGATACCTCATACATTCACACATAGATATAAGCTGCCACTCACCAGCCTCAATAAACTCCCTTGTGACTTCCTCAAATATACTTTACATGCAGCCTCATAGCTACTGGCTGCCTATGCTTGTAATTTTAATCAATTTCTAATTTTCAATAGACTCTTTCTCTTTGGTCTGCTCCCAAGAATTATTATTCATATTATTATTTTCCACAATTTTTATAATACTTCTTTGCCCATGCAAATGTTTGTTGGACTAAATTCATAATTTTGATAACCTCTTAATAATTAACAATGTCTTCACATTCATATTGATGGTTTTTCAGGTCTACACATATATCCTAAGAGAAATCATTTAACTTAAATATGCTAACTCTTAATGTAACAGATTGAATGATAGTGTGACATTCCTTTCCTAAAGTGTCTTATGAGAATTGTAGTTAAGGATGAATAACTTTCACAAATAAATAATCCTTGGAGCCCTGAGCACAATGAAGTCCAACTACCATGTTGGAGAGACCATGTGGAGAGGCACTGAGACCATATGGAGAAGAAGCTGAGCCTAGTCATCTAAACCCAAATGCCAATCATGTGAGACCAGACAAGTCACCAGCTGATTTCCACTGAGTGACAAGTGTGTGCCACAAAAGAACTGGCCCACTGACACCTGCCTGTTTTCCTGATTAGATAATGAAACATAATAAAATTGTGCCATTTAAAACCACAAAAGTTGGTAGTAAATAACCAGAATACCATTTTTTCAAAAATACTGTCACTTGACAGATTAAAAGCCTATAAGATGTTTTATTCTGCACTAACATGGCACCTCAAATTCTCATCTCTAAGGCTATAAATGGGACCTTGGTGCCCTGGCCTGAACTTCCATTCTGACCCTTCACTGTGCTGCCTGATGCCAAGCACACATGGCACATGCTCTGCCTGGTATGTCCTCAGGTTCAGACTCCTGATTGTAGTTAATTTGTTTCACTATCTTTCATTTTCATAACCTAGCACAGTATCTGGAATCTTGTAGCTGCTCAACAAAATAATAGCTCCAGCCCAGCCAGCATGGCTCAATGGTTGAGTGTCCACCTATGAATCAAGAGGTCAACATTCAATTCCCAGCCAGGTCAGGGAACATGCCCAGTTTGCAAGACTGATCCCTAGTAAATGGCATGTAGGAGGCAGCTGATCAATGATTCTCTCTCATCATTGATGTTTCTATCTCTCTCTCCCTATCCCTTCCTCTCTGAAATAAATAAAAAATGTATTAAAAATAATAATAGGCTACAAATAGATATGGCATATGAAAGAGTATAGAATTTAGGGTAAAATTGCAATTTTATCAGCAACATGTATTATAGCAATTATTTTAGCCTGTCCAGACTTGAAAAGAATAAATATAATGTCTATTCTATGTTCTTTTAAGTGTTAGTTGATGAATGGAGTTAACATTGTAACTGAAGGCAGTTAATAAACTATAAAATATAATGGCCACTATTTTAAAATTATAAACTATTCAGGCTCAAGAGAAGTAGGTCTGAAGTTTGAATGCCCAATTAATAGCTATGAACCCCAGGGCAAATCACTTATCTTCACAGGTAAAACCAAATGTGTGTATGTGAAAAACAAATGAAATCATTTATGAATGTGTGTTTTAAGTTCTAATGATTAATCTACACTAATAAAAGAGAAATATGCAAATTAACTATCACTCCATCACTCCACTACACACACCAGGCAATCAGGAGTGAGTATGCAAATTAACCCAACTAAGATGGTGGTGACCACAGAGATGGAATGAGCATTAGGCTTAGGTTTCCCCCAGCAATAGAAGAAGCCAAGCTTCCCGCCTGTCCTGGCAGGCTCTGGGCTCCGCTCAAGGCTACAAAGTTTCAATTATAGAAGATAAATAAATCCCAGATACATGCTTCCAGCCAGGGCCATTGAAAAAAAAGAAAAAGAAAAAGAAAAAAAGGAGAGGCTGAGAGCTTGGGTTGCCAGGGGTATAGCCAGTCTGAAAATGGCCTTCAGCCCCTCACCCAGGTTGTTCACACCCCCATGGGGTGAGGGTCCCTGCTGGAGAGCTTGACCAACTGGAAATAGCCATCAGCCCCTAACCCAGGCTGGCCAGGCATCCCAGTGGGACCCCCACCTTGATCCAGGAAACCCTTCAGAGCAACCACCCAGCCTCCACCCATGTACCAGGACTCTATCCTATAAAATAAAAGGGTAATATGCAAATTGACCCTTACAGCAGAACCACTGAGAATGACTGGTCACTATGATACACACTGATCACCAGGGGGCAGACACTCAATGCAGGTGCTGCCCCCTGCTGGTCAGTGAACTCTCACAGGGGAGCTCAGCTCAGCCACAAACCAGGCTGACAGCTGCCAGAGCAGCAATGGTGGTGGGAGCCTCTGCCACCTCCTCCTCAGTAGAGCTAAGGATGTCCAACTGCAGCTTAGACCTGCTCCCTGCTGGCAAGTGGACATCCCCTGAGGGTTCCCAGACTGCGAGAGGGCACAGGCCGGGCTGAGGAATGATGGACCCCCTCCCCCAAGTGCACAAATTTTTGTGCACCAGGCCTCTAGTTCTATATAATTAATGAAAAACAAATAAAGTGATTAATACTAATTATATTAATTTCTCATATGTATACCCAGCCATCTCAAATCCTGAATGTTCTTGATGTAGAAAGGGAAAACCACAAGTGGATTCACACCCCCAAGAGGTTGGAATGAAAGGGTGAAATGGGAGACTTCTGGGCTGTGTGTGAAATGTGAAGACTGTATCCTGGGGAATGGGGCACAGAGAAGCAGGAGAAGGAAGGAAGAAGCTTCTGCATCAGTGACCTCTGGAAAATCCATCCCAGAATCACCCACTCTGAATTCCTTAGACACATTATAAAGTTATTTACATATATTGTTCAGAACCAAAGAGCGCTATGTGGACATATGAAGAGTTAAAAACAAAATCAGGCTCTGCATCTTGAGG
>PVJC01050439.1:0-11797 GCA_004026665.1 Murina feae | reverse complement strand
CCCAACATCCCAGCAAGGCTGGCTGGACGCAGGTTCTGGGGTTTATCTCCTATAATTGATGCTGTTCCTTTAAGCCGGCCTAGACATGTAACAAAGCCTCCTCTCTGCCTCACCTCGCGGAGTCTATACTACAACAATGTTATACTTTTAGACTCAGGCCAGGCCTGCTGTTCCCTTCGGCTCAATAATGTAATGATTGTTACATTATTGAAATATGTTTCGGAGCCTCCCCGCCAAGGGCCAAAAACAGTTTCCCTTTCGCTCCTGCTGCAACAGACTCTGCCTAAACGTTTACTCAGGTCCGTGAGTGGCGGCTGCCATGTTGGCTGGGTTAATTTGCATACAGCTGCTCTGATTGGCTGTTGGGCATCCCGAAGAAACGGTTAATTTTACTATTTCACTTTTATTAGTTTAGATATCTACTCAATCTGTTTAGGGTCAGAGGTTGAATTCTTTCATTTCTCTTCTCAGTCATTTTAAAATGTGCATTCTGTGGTCTTTACTATGCATTTCAGTTTCACTAACACCCAACCATTCTCAAATTTTAGAAAATGTCTCCCTTTCATAGATAGAATTGAAATGCCAATAAATGCGAGTACCTGAAGAGCTGACTGGAAAGTATAAAAGATTTTAGCTTGAAGTCTTCATTTTCTCAGAAGGTGGAAGGACTTTTTTCCTCACAAATTCTGAAACGTAGTCATCCAAGTTAATTAATGGCCAGGACTGGCTAGATTCCAAGGTCTATGTACTGTCCTACCTCCGCCATTCCTGCCCCCCAAGCTGACTGTGGTAAAGGCGACCACAAGAAGCTATCCACCCTGGGCCCCACACCCTTCCACCACTCTGCAGTTAAAACTATGATCAGCAAACTAAAATTACCATGAGGCCTTTTCTTTCCTTTGAGTCATTTAAAACTGGGTAGATCTGTAAATGCAATATATATATATATATATATATATATATATATATATATATATATATACACACACATACATATACATGTATATGCATATACATCCCTTATTTTCTGATTGTTGTATATGTGTTTATAATTCTGCTTTATTTACTATGATGAATTTAAAAAATGGGATTGATTTGCTGATATGTCATCTCTTCTAAATGCTACACTGAATTGAAATTCTATGGTCTTAAGTATAGCAAGGCATTTTTGTTTGCTTGTTTTTTTAAGATCCAGGGAAATTTCTTACTAGCTCTCATTTTCTAAACCTAAAAAGGTTTAGGATTTCTTCCAAGGATAGATCCTAAAAATCTTCTGAAAAAATTGTAATTGTCATGTCAATGTGCCTTTTACATATTATAGAATGAACTTAGTTGAACTCTGAATGAAGTTAAATCTCATAATCAAATTGTTTTATAAATAAAACTTACAAATGAATTTATAATTGGAGATCATCCAAAATAAAATATGAAATAACTTAGGTTAAAAATCAATGGAAGATGTTTTGGTAAATCTTTCTTTAATCTATTCATTAAGTAACATAAATATTTCAGGGAGAGTTATAAATTAGACATGTAACTGAAACAACTATATCAAAATTCTATTTTAGAAAAGTTGAATACTAGTGTTTTAAGAGAGAGATTATTTCTCCATTTATGTAAATAAATGTTAATAATACAAATATTAAGTAATTAGCTAACATGAGCATATATTAATGAGAGCTGTGTCCCTACAACAGTAATATACTACTGTGACTTTTCTTTTCCTCTTTCATTTTACCTGAAATTTTGTTTTTTGGTAGTTAGATTCTGTTATACATAACAGAATTTCTAGTAAAGAACAAAAACAGTTAACTATGATGCCTTATCATTCACACCAACTGTATAGATAATAAAAAAGAACAATATATTTTGGTCCAACCAGGTTAGAAAAGTTTGGTTTTAAAAACATTTACCTCTTTTATATCAAGTCTAAACAGTTCATATGCCATGATTTTGAAGCAAAAGACTATGCTCTTCCATTTTGCCCAAAGTAAAATAGAGGTAGCTATTAATGTACATGCCTGATCAATTTAAAATTGTTAGTCCAATGTCTTTCCAGAACCAAATGTCTCACTGAAACTTTTATTAAAAGGTAAAAATGACAAACCAAGAATCCTTCTGAAAACCTAACAGATATTCTTGTGTGAGTAAGTCACATAACTTAGGCGTAAACAATTCAAGAAAATTAGTGCATTTTTTGATTCTTCTTTCACAGATATCTTTGAAGAATCTATATAAATAGAGAATATACTAATTTTTAAAAATAAATTTGAATATCTATTTGGAAGAATAAATTATTGTCAATGATCAATTAAAAAATCATAACAAAGAATTAAAATAGTGAAACTTTAATGATTCACTGTAAGCACATATGTCAGTAGAACTGCTCTCCTAAGGGTCTCACATGTTCTCCCAAATAATTTTAACTCAAAGATGGGGGCTGTCACAATTGAGCCAAAACTGTTATTCAAGGCTAAACTGATAGGAAACCAGACTCAAAAGACTTTGTTGTCTTAGCATGTTTTAAATCTGACAATACATCCCATTGCACTGGTTCCTTTTCCTTACTAATAATCATTGAAAAGAGTAACTGCCTCTTTCTATGACTACAGTTGCTGATCAGATTCAATTAGTTAATTTTGAGAAGAGCATTTGCCTGCTCTATAATTTCCTACTTCAGCATTATTTGCATGGCATTGTTTTGGGTTACATATTCATACATACACACAAGGAACCCCCCCCCAAATAATTTATTACTTTACTCCCATAATATCAACAAAAATCTGACATAATTAAAACCCAAATATAACCTCAAAATATCAATTTTGATCTTTTAAAATTAAATACTTTCTTAAAAACCACTAAATATCAACAAAACTAAGCAGTTCACATGATTTGTTTTGTTTTTCATCACTTTTACTCTGGTAAGTAATATAAAATGGTAAAACATTGACACGGCAACCATGAAGATGGTGCCTAAATATACCTCAAATTGGACACTACTGTCTGAGTAATAATTTAGTACATTGCATTGCATAGTACATACTGGTTATAAGAATTTGGAAAGAATAAAAATCCAAGTAGAATAGGTACTATTACAGAAAAAAAATCACTTGCTAATGTCACAAAGGTCACTCTAACTCTTTAATAATAATTGCTTTATAGAACTTATTAATGATTTTAACATCAAGGTAATAGATTTATATTTTTTACCAAAATTATTGATGAACATGTTAACCTGAAATTTTATTATGTCATAATAAATATCTATAGATTATTCAGAAAGGTTAAAAATATTTTTTTTAAATGTGGCTTCATCTAAGACTCAATTATATAGGGCATATAATAAGTAATTTTTTCTATTGCTATTCCATTAAACATTGACTTCAGATCTAAAATGTGTTTGACTTATCCATCAAATCATATCATTGCCAATAAAAAGTATAACCCCATATCACCAGAAAACAGTGTTCAAGATTCACTATTTCAGTAAAATCCATTACTGTACTATCTACTTGACTAATCCTTTGTTTTAAAAAATCAATCTTTTATCATGCTAAATGTTCCATATTTTATATAGTTAATATTGAGGATATTTTATAGCAAGATAACTCTCTTTATCCCTAACAATGTCTTGCAAACTCTAAAAGAACACTTAACCATCTAGCCTTTTAGGTTGAATTAAAACCTAATTGTTGTGCAATTGTGGAAAAGTTATAATGGTTGTCTAATAGGACAAATAAATTTTGATACTCCTGGACCAAAAGCATTGTGATACAAATTGAAAACTTTCATGCCAACTTTTACTGTGTTGTATTAGTATTGATGGGTTTTCTAAATAATGTAAAATTTTCAAATATGAAATTTAAATATATTAATTGCATAATACTTAAATATTATTTCAAATATTATATTTATGATATAGGGTATAAGAAAAGAAATAAAGAAACATACTTTTCATGAAACATCGTCGATGATAGTATGGATATACATCGTATGACACTCACGAATAAATGGCTTTTGCCCTGGCCGATGTGCTCAGGGGTTGGAACATCGACCTAGCACTCTGAAGAGCCATGAGTTCAATTCCCAGTCAAGGGCATGTACCTGGGTTTCAGGTTTGATCCCCAAACCCTGGTTGGGCACATGCGGGAGACAACCAATTGATGTGTCTTTCTCTCTCCCTCTTTCCCTTCTACTCTCTCCAGAAAAGCAATGTGAAAGGTGTCCTTAAGTCACACTTTTGAATGAATTGTTTTCAAAAACCTATTTCATAATATTGTATTAGGTACTGTTTTTCCTTTCACAGAAATCCAGTATATATATATATATTTTTTTTTTTTAGAAAATACTGATAACACAGAAACTGACAATAAAAACAAATTTAACTTTATTAGAATAAGACAGTATGCATGAATTAATAAAGTAAGAATCTTACAAATGTAAACTCGAGACAAGTAATAAACTAGTAAAGGTGCTCCACTGGGAAGGCGCTAATACCTCTCATTTCATCTGCTTTATTTTCAAATATATAACAGGACTATTTTAAGCTCCATATGGCTTTATGTGTTGCATATGTATTTATTAAGCATTTATTTCTTTTGAACATTAGTAGGAGCCAAAACTATCTAAAAATGTTTTACTTTAAATATCCCAAATCTAAGTAAAGATAGGGGCAAAATATTATTTAATAAGTCACTTTCTGTGCACATGCATTTTTGTGAAGTATAAACAATGAAAATATATGAATGCTTTGGCAGTCTACAAAATTAAACATTACTGTTCATCCCTGTTGCTTTCCTTTCTGGAAGGCAAACACAAAATTACTGCAATCAAAAAGCAAAATCTGCTCTATTTTAGTGGTTCTTATTTTAGTGTTAAATTTACCAACATAGAGTTTTTACATGAAAATTGTCTTCACTTTTTTTCAGAAAGTAACTCTATGCTTTAGATTAAAATGAGAATCCATTTAAAGAGTTATGTCAAAGTAGGCATAATAAAAACGTTAAAACTTTTATTGGTATAAGGTATTTCATATTGAAAGCAACAAATGAACAGAAGTCTGTTTCTCCAACACTATGAACACACAAGTGCCATTAACCCTGAAGCAGGCTGTATACCCAGTCTGGAGAATTCAATGAGCCTGCCTTTTCAATAAATACTTGCCTTTTAATGTCAGTTATATCCAGAAATTACCAATGTACCTTGGTACAAGGCTTCATTTGTTTGCCATCTAGTGTGATATGAAATTATTCCAGGACAGTCTATCTTTTAATATTTGGTACATATTTTTTTTAACAAGATGCCTGTGTGGTTATGTGGAAGAAACATAGCAAGACATTGAGTTCTTAGGAATGAAGACTTAAGAGCCCTCTGAGACAATACTTTTAAATTATATAGATCAGAATAAATAAATTTGTGTCAAAATAGAAATAATAGCAGAAAAAATGAACAAAGAAAGTTGTGATTTATCAGACCCATTTGTTGTAATGCTTCTTCCAAAGCGCAGGAAAAGAAAGTATATTTCTATTCAGAAATTGAATTTTAGTTTAAAAAAGAAGTGTGGATGAACTACCTTTCTATTTCACATTCAGGTTGCATATTTAATTACTTAATGTTTAAATAATTTAAGTTTGAATTGGGCTTGAACTTTTCATTTCCTAGAACTTTCAGATATATGGCAGGGGACGCCTGACCCTTGAGTTAATGCATTTCTCTAAAAATCCATGTGCCAGAACCTGACTCAGATCTCCAAAGGGGCAGCTATTGGAGTTTAAAGCTTAACTCATATTAGAGGTTCTCAAGTAGTGAACTCTCTAAAGGTATGGATTTTTTTAAATTGTCTCAAAATTTAAGATAATTTACAGCCAGGCATTCAAGGCAGAATACTAGGTACAGCTCCAGAAAATAAGTCATGCCATGGAATAGCTGAAATGTTTTCATTTATTTCCTGCTGTAGCTCTTATAATACAGTAGAATTTAGTTGCTACTTATTGCCCTCCTGCCAACTTTCATTGCTTGGGAATGGATTAGTCATTGTGCTGCTCAGAGATATGCATTTGGTCAGAAGAAGGATGTCCTGATTTTTTTTAGAAAGACATGATAGCGATTTAAGGTTTGCCCATGGTACAGAATGGGTTAAAGTTGCCTATCCAAAAATGACAAATAGAAGGACATGTCGGCAGCTTCTTCCAGTTTCTTTCTGCATCCCATTTTGAGAGGAGAAGTCGGAAAGCAGAGCTTTGAGCAACATTTAGTTGGGTTGAGAGTAACGACTGGTTTGCTTGATGTTCTTTGTAACGTCCTGACTCAGTGGAGGTGTTGCAACCAGCTCAGAGCTGAATATTTGCAGCTTGAATGATTCACCAAAATGCAACTGCATTGAGAGGACAAAGGCAACCTTTGCATAAGATTTTGCAACAATTTCTTTTCAAGGTAGAGCACTTCTAGCTTTGACAATTGTTTGTGTTAGATTTCTTCTTTTTCTACACTTAAATTTTGTGTAAATAGACCATAGTCATTGAGGTCGAAGATGATGTTTACAAGGTTCATATCTATAAAATCTGGCAGTAAAATGTAGATAAAAACAGAAAGTATAGTAAACCACTTTAGTTAGAATCTCCATTCCACTGGTAACCCAGGAAAAGTTACACAGTCTTCAGTTTCTTCATCTATAAATTGAGCATAACACAAGTCTTAAGATGATTCAATGGGTCTATATATTTAAAATATTCGAAACAGAGCCCGGCATATAATAATCTAATCTAATAAAAGAATAATATTGAAATTGACCATTTCTACGGGACACCTAAGCCATGCCCACCAGCCAATCAGAGTGGCTGTATGCAAATTAACCCAGCCAAGATGGAGGCTGGCACTCACGGAGGTGGAGTAAACAGGCAGCTTCCGTTGCACCAGGAGTAAACTCTCTGCCTAGGCCGGCTGGACCTCTCTGTGCTAAAGGCAACAACATAGTTACAACATTGTTGCAATTATAGAAGCCTCGGAGCTGAAGCAAACAGCAGACTTCCGTTGCACCAGTTATGGAGGAAACTGCCTACCTAGAGTCTAATAAGGCAATATTCTTTCAATTATAGAAGCCACGGAGTTGAAGCCAACAGGAGGCTTCATTATCTGCCTAGACCTTGGCTTAAAGGAATAGTGTATCAATTATAGAAGATAAATAAACCCCAGAAACCTGCTTCCAGCCAGCCTTGCTGGGACTTTGGGTCAATGGGAGCTGTGGGCAGCCTGAAAGCCTGAAAACGCCCCTCAGCCCCTCACCCAGGCTGGCCACACCCCAATGGGGTGAGGGTCCCCACTGGGGGGCTTGGCCAGCCTGAAAACAGCCATCAGCCCATCATCCAGGCTGGCCAGGTACCCCAGTAGGGACCTGAACCCTGAAGAGACTGTGGCCAGCCTGCAAACAGCCATCAGCCCCTCACCCAGGCTGCCCAGACACCCCAGTAGAGACCCAAAACCTGAAGGGGCTGTGGACAGCCTGAAAATGGCCCTTAGCCTGTCACCCAGGCTGGCCACACCCCAATGGGGTGAGAATCCACACTGGGGGGCTTGGCCAGCCTGCAAACAGCCATCAGCCCCTCACCCAGGCTGACCAGGCATGCCAGCAGGTGGACATCCCCTGAGGGGTCCCAGACTGTGAGAGGGCACAGGCTGGGCTGAGGGACCTCCCGAGTACACAAATTTTTGTGCACTGGGCCCCTAGTAACTATATAAATAGTTATAATCATCATTACTATCGTCATCATCAATTATTTTCTCACAAGTTAAATTAAATATCTAACATTAGCACATAATCTGTGGGTCCATAGCAATACAACATTTTCAAAAGTACCCCTTTTTAAGTAGTTTTTCTCAATTTCAAATACTTTTGGGCATCCAAAAGATGAGCAGATATAGAAAGAAAAAAACAATGTTAATACCTTAAACAGTATATTAAACAATATCAAATACCTTTCTGAACCTTTTGATCACAATTGTTATAGTCATTTTACTTATTTGGGCAACTATTTTATCTAGTAATTAGTCAATATTTTTGTGAGGGAAGTTTCTTCTTTTTTTTCAAAAGTAAGAGAGATGAAGAATAAGAAAAAACAACAACCACAGTTTCTTCTTGTCATTATTAGAGGTAATTTAAATAAACAAGTATGCCTGTCAGAAGTATGTGATCTTTTTTATGTGAACACAAGTGTCAGTAAACACAACTTGCTTTCAGACAGGTTAGAGTAAAGAGTTCCTTGAGGTTAAGATTTCCAACCACTATACAAGTACACTTCCCAGTGACCAAAATTATTTTCTTCTTTTCACTTTTTTATATGTCTAAGGTAGCAGTTCTCAACCTGTGGTTTGTGACCCTTTTGGCGGTCAAACGACCCTTTCACAGGGGTCTCCTAAGACCATCCTGCATATCACATATTTACATTACAATTCATAACAGTAACAACATTACAGCTATGAAGTAGCAATAAAAATAATTTTATGGTTGGGTCACAACATAAGGAACTGTGTTTAAAGGGCCAGAAGGCTGAGAACCACTGGTCTAAGTCATACTCAGCCTTCAGGGATTATGTTAAATACTATTTTGTCCAAGAAATCCAACACCTCCATCAAAATTAATAAATCCCCCCCCCTCTCTAGTTCTCTCTCTCCTCTTTCCCCTTGTCTCTTGCTCTCTTCTTTGCAAATACAGGATAGAAAGCTTTTATAATTTCCCCCTTATATGTTTGCTTTTAGACATCCCACCCTCCTACTCTTCTGTGAGTTACTTGACAACAATTCCTGTCTGAGTCATCTTGGTATGCCTCCACAACAGCAGTTGTCTCTTACACAGTGAACACAATATATGTTTGTTAAAATAATAAAATTCAGTTAAACTGAAAATCTTACATTTTTTAAACCCATAGTTTATATAAATATTATAGATGAACTGGTACATCAGCAGTAAATGAAATTTTAACAAACAAAACAAGTATTTCTTTCCTTTTCCAATTGTATATGTTCTTAACATAACTCTCTCCCCACCCTTATAGTCATGTTCAGGGACCTTAAGGGTTTCAATGTCTTTAAGGCTCATTACATGGCATTACTATTGCCAGCTTTCTCTAAATTTCTGCAAAAACACATTCAGGTAAGCAGACTCATTGGCTGGCTTCCTGTCATAGCTTTTTAAGAAACCAATCAGATATATCAATACATTGGTCATCCAATATTCATAATATTCTATTAAAGATAGACACATATTTGGATGATAATAATAGTAGTTACACATACATAGCACTTATGATGTACTAGACACTGTTCTTTATATATATTAACTTATTTAATGTTCACAATACACACATGATGTCATTACAAAAGAAACTGAAGTGCAAAGAGCTTAAGGAAGTTGCCCTAATTCTTACAGCTAGTAAGCGGCAGAGTCAGGATTCAACTGTAGCCAGTCAGGACCCTGCATTCATGCCCTTAATGCCACTCAACAAAACTCTATTTATATTCTGCCCACCACTCAGACAAAGGCCCAAGTGGAGGAAAAGGATCATGTTCCAGCTCACTCTGGAGGGTACCCTTGAACCCCTCCTCAAGAATGAGTAAAAAGCACTCTAGAACCTAGAGCAAATGAGACATCTCCACTGGGTATTTTTTAAATGGCATTTGTGCAATGAAAATTCTAGTAATACATCTCCAAATGTCATTATATAAGGCTTTCAGTACAAGGAGATAAAGCACATGACGTGTTTTAAGGGTGCTGCCTTTGTAGTAGCCTCAGAACCAAATTTTCTAAAAAGTAAAGTGGGATATATGTGAAGGTTGGAATCACAAATTCCCTTACTGCACACATCCTGCTGTGAATTACTCTTTGAACAGAATTGTTGCTTAGACTTCAAACCATCAGTGTGACCTCAAGAGGTTAACAGGAAAAAGAACGTCTTTGGTTCAGAAACCATAAAATGGATATGATGCCATTTAAAGGCCCAAGATTTAGAACTCAATGTAGCTTTTTGGAAAAAGTCAGTCCATCCTCTTCTAAAAATGAGGAAAACGCAATGAAGTCTAAGACTGTTAAATCCCAGATTCATATACAGACCTAATAGCAGTAAAATATATTTTTCCATAAAAAGTAGATTCTATGTTCTTAAACATCAGTAAGCAAATCATGTTCTTCAATGGATCATGTTTATGCCAGACATTTTTAAAAAATATATTTTTATTAATTTCAGAGAGGAAGAGGAGAGGGAGGGAGAGATAGGAACATCAATGATGGGAAGGGAATCATTGACTGGCTGCCTCCTGCATGGGCCCTGCTTGGAATCAGGCCTGCAACCCGGGCATGTGGAATCAAACCTGGGATCCTTCAATCCTCAGGCCAACGCTCAATTCACTGAGCCAGACCAGCGAGGGCATGCCAGATGATTTTGAATTGCAGCAGAAAGAGACAGTGAAAAACAGGGTACATGAAATGTGTTGGGTCCACGGAGAATACATGATATAGCAATTAGGAAAACCTGAAGAATTCAGCAGGCAAGCCAGGCAGACCTTGTTCAAAGCAGAGTATTTAGACCGCATGGCTGGAGGTTTGATTGATCAGGGACAGAGTCCTTTTAAGAGAAAGTCCTGGAACAGAGGCCAGAAGGATCTATGTGAGTGTATGATTGAGCGAGGGGCACACACACGCACACACACACACACAAACTTCATGTTTTCATTTAGGGGAGATTCCTAACTCACACCTTACAAGATCACAGCAGCATGTTTTGTGATGATCTCCCTGCCACACTCTGCTCTAAGTTCAGTCATTTTTGTCTTCGAGTATCTAATCAAAAAGGGATTTTATCTTCTTTTCCTGAAGTTAGGACAGAAATAATAATGGCAGTAGTTATCATTATTGCTATGAAAATAACAGAATAAAAGGTGGTGAGAGAACAGAAGAAAAATGTAGTTTTCGTTTGTGTCAGTTCTAGTAAAATGTGTCAAGTTACTGTCTCCTCTCAGAGAAACATTAAAGTAACACCTGGCTAGTTTTCTCTAGCATTGCCAAATGACCATGTTCATTTATTCTAATACAACATTTTGTTACTAGAATATTTAGTATATAATGACGGAATCTCTAATAGCCATAATAAACATTTGCTCAATACAACAGATGTTCTTAGATTTTCTTTAATGGGCTGACTACTATAAGAGTAACTAGTGTAAGAAAAGGAAAAAAAATCTAGTCATTTTTTTATAAAAAAAAAAAAACTGTTACTATAACATTTACATGCTGTTCACAGTCTCAAGTGAGTGATTTTATCATTTCAAGCTGTTTAAAATAATCAGCTTCATAAAATTTTAATGACCACCACTTTCTCCTCTGTATTTATAGCAAAGCCTCCTTGCTAATTTACAGAAACAGACTAAATTTTCAAATACTTGTATGATTCAATTCTTATATGGTATGAGCTTTGTCCCTTCATAGTCTCAAGTGTGTTCAAATTGGATTTAACCTCATGGTACAAACTATATGATCTGTAGACTTTTCTACACAAATTTCAGACTCTATTGAGAACATTTAAAAGTTGTTGATTTTTTTAACCTAATTTAATTAATTTATTAGTATTAAGTCCAGTGCAATATAACTTTACTATTATTCCTTGGGCTAAGAAATTACTGTATAATTTATTGGGATTAAGCCAAGTATAGATAACTAATTGATCATTTATAAGAAGCAAAGTGGAAAAGCATATTCCCTCTGCGCAGGTGGGTGATAGTATATGTGCCAAATAATATAGCATTTCCC
>PVJC01050438.1:0-11803 GCA_004026665.1 Murina feae | reverse complement strand
CGTTTCTTGGCTGTCAGAGGGGAGGGCGGGGGGGGGGGGGCTGGGGCACTGGAGGAAAGAAGGTAAAGAGATTAAGCAACGTGCCCCCCCCCCCCATATATATAGCAATATATAGCACGTAGACACAGATAACAGTGTGGTGTTAGCAAAGGGGAAATGAGGGTGGAGGTGGGCAAAGGGGAGGAAATGGGGCTGGAAAGAGACTTTGCTTGGGGAATGGGCACACAGTGCAGTGTGCAGAAGCTGTTTCGTTGAGTTGTCCACTTGCAACCTGTATGATTTTGTGAACTAATGTTACTCCAATAAATTCAATTTAAAAAAAGAATAAAAATATAAGAAAATGAAAATATTAAGGTTATAGAATTGTAGTGACTTCACCTTTTTTTTGGTTTTCTTTTGCTATTATTATACCATCATTTTTTACACTATCTTTTTTTTTTTTACCTCCTGTTATTAAACTGAGAGCAGCTTTAACTGCTGTTGAGAAGGAGGGAAAAAAGACAGGAAATAGTTCAGCAATTGAATTGCACTAAATAGCTTAATGCTTCCCTTTTAACAGCTGGTAATTTTCTTGGATGGCTCCAGCATTCCTTGACTTGTGAAAAAATCATTTAGGAAGCTTCTTCCTTATGAGCAATTCATCACCGTTAGGGAAGCTGGATAAAAAAATGTATGCTGTGCCTGTGAGTCATTACTGGTGTTTTCTTCAATAAGCTTCTCTAATGGGGAAAACTTATCATTCCACACAAGCTTCTGAGACCAGTTATCACTTGATAGATTGAATAACCCTTGGAGACAAGGCAATCTACTGGGCAGACATCCTGGAAATAGCTTCTAGACCAATCAACCGCCTGGAAACAGCCTTTGGACCAATCAACCACCTAGAGACAGTACCTGGACCAATCACTGTATTCTGAGAATTATTTCTTCCAATATCTGCTACTACTGCCTTGCAACCAAAACTAGAGATATAAACCATATTTCTATACTGACTTCACTTGTGCCAGCCCACCAGTGACCTATTTAATAAGTCCCTCAAAGTCTGTGCCCTGCAGTGAAGTTTATTCTGTACCAAATAATTATTTAGCCACCTCATATTCTTTGTGGAAGGAAGTAAGGAATAAATACATTTCAGAATATACAAAAGGAAACATAACTTTATGGTAATAGTCTTATAAGTAAAACCATCTTTAAATGAAGAAAAAATATAATAAAAGGCCATCCATCATCTCATTCATCCTATTTTTGTGCAGGTGTGGGGAGATCTGTGGTGGAATTTGAGCAGTTTTGTGTCACAGAAAGGGATTCTTCAAAGGAGAGTAATAAAAATAAAAGTAGGAAACTTGAACTTGCCCACTTAAAAGTTTAAGGCTTATTTGTTTTTCCTGCTGACGTTGGTTAAGCCGATGTTACCAGCATGGTCATATTGGTAAATAGGTGTGTGAGATAAGTTATGTAATCATGTCTCCATTGTCTTGTGGAGCCTCCTGGTCACCATCACTGCTTAGAAAGAAACCAGAATTCCCTGGTCCGGAAAAGGCTCATTTGTTCTCATACTATAAAAGGACAGCAGACAAGGCAAGCAGGCTGCTGCTCACCAGCCGTGGAAGGCTGGCCTACTGTGAGACACCTCTCCTTCGTGACTCCTGCCTGGCTATTAAACATGGGACAGGCCCTTTGTATTTTTTTTTTTTTTTTGTAGTTTAATCTATATTACGAGAAAGATAAAATTGGATAGTCTTTAAGGGGTGTAAAACTGTGGCCAGATATATGGCAAAATTAGTCAATTAAATTCTCATTAAGAGACTTTACTTGTAACAGTGTGCAATCCTACTCAGATACTGCAGAGTTTGTTGTCGCGAATGAGCCTTTCCTGACATGGTTGTCTGTTTTCCTCCTTCCCTGCACAAGATGGGAGGTGGTTTTAGTTTCCGAATCCTGATGGTGGCTTCTGGCTTTCTCCCTGTTCTTGTAGCTAGAATGTACACCAGTTCTCAGGGCAGATTAATTCTCTCCCTCACTGTGGAACAGGGCTGTCCAAAAGCAAGGTTATTTTATTTAGAAAACAAATTGCAATATTTGTTGAGGCTTGGGAGTGAAAGGCCAGCCCCTGGCAAGATTAATATTGTGGCCAATTAGAGCTTGTGAGTGCTTGACCTTGGTATTCTTGGAGACACCCATATATCCACCCAATGCTGAACAAATAAATGTGCTTAATTTGATTTCTTCTCTAAGTAAAGAGATTGTGGTACTTGTTCATAGAAAGTTAGTCTCCTGTTACTCTTTTAACTGGAAGAAAAAAAATAGAAGGCTCCTTTTTCATCTCTATTTCTGCAATAGTTTTGTTCTCTCTGCTGCCAGCAGGATGGTTTTTAGATATGTAAATGCTGTCAGTCAAGTGTAAAGCTCTGATGACAGGAGAGAAGAGGGTGGAGAGGAGAGAGAGGAGAGGGAAGAGGAGAGGAAAAGGAAGGGGAGAGGGAAGGGGTCAGAGGAGAGATGGGGGGAGGGAAGGATTGAAAAAGATGGAAGAAGCGAGGGAGGGAGCGTGAGGGAATGAGAGAGAATAAAGAGAATATGTCAGCCAAGACAGTGTATCAGGCAAATGAAAAAGAAATGCCTCCTTGGGTAGAAAGCTGAAATGGAAGCAAGTAAATACAGGGAAAACAGGACAAGCATTTATTTTTTCCTGCTGCCCCACACATGTATGGGAGTGATAGTAATCCATAGTAGACTAAAAAGATGAATGTCTTCCAGGAGGTTCAGGTCCTTTGGATGGAGGATGAACGGGCCTGGGGAGAACATGGTATGCTCAGAGGCTCTTGTGTTCTGAATGCACAGAAGTGCTCCAAAAAGGTGGCGCTGGCAGCTGCCAACATCATCTGGGAAGACGACGGCGCCGACTAATGAATAATTCATCTCAGTTCATGCTGCTCATAACATTTTTCTTCCTTGCATTGGGGTTGAGAAAGGTGAAGATACCAAAATTCAAATACAGAAATTTCAAAACTTTAACTGTTGCCTTGTTATTATGCAGGCCTGTGTTGAGACCAAGGAGTCTTCATTAATCTTTCTTGACCTCTACTTTGGCATTGCTACCTTCTGTATTTTAAAATGTCTCATTAATATCAGAGTTTTATTAGCTCCATATATGGGTTGGATTCTCTAGGGCAGAAACTGTTTTAAATGAAGTCACTTGGGACTGAAAAATAAACTACTTGTTATTAGAACTCATTTTTCCTTAGTGTTTTACTGTCTGAGGTTGTCTCATTGTAGTTTATACCTATTTATTTCACTTGTAGCAATTACATGTTGTGCCTTTTGCCTGAGGACGCACTAATTTATGATTTAAACACATTTCTAGGTCAATTAAGATTGTTTGCAATCCCTGAGCCACAGAACACACAACCCAACTGACTTAAGTTGTTTAAAAGATTCATGGGAAATAGTGGCAAGAAAGGTCTTCAGTTATTACAGTTACGCCTCTAATTATCTGAAATACCTAGCAGTAGCATCTGCCGTCACTTGAGTACTACTGTGCTTTTCGTGCTTTTGTGTTAGTAAGTAAAAATAATTTTTTAAAATAAAAATGTCCTGAAAGAAGAAATCAGTTAGATGAGAAGACATTGCACCCTTATTTCTTAGTAAACTATGACTCATTAAGGCTGTGGTTTAAAGCTGGAGGTGCCGGGTCATTTGGGCTCATAGATAAAAATCTTTGATTGCTAAGGAATCAGACTCACCTCGTCTTGATTGCAAATTAATTTGCTGGAACCTCACAGGTGCTCAAACCAGCAAAATGAAAAGAAAGTCTGATTATACAGTAATAATATTAGTTTATAAAAGGTGAATATGCTAGTAGTTACAAACTCTGAATAATTTCTCTTTGGAGGCAATATGCTTCTTTCAGCATTGCTGGTAGTGTTGACAAACTGTTCTCTCCCCCTCTCTATCATCGTCATCATCATCATCATCATCATTTTATTAAATTTAAATTCTGTTTAAAAAATTGTCTTTCAAATTAGAACATGTGCCACACAAGAAAATCACTCCTAATAGACACGTTGGCTTTTACCCCAGATAATTCATGCCAAATGGTTTGGCTAGTTTAAAATATGACAGTTTATTTTCAGAATGAGCGAAGCCACTGGAAAATTAAAAGAGGAATTTCAAATGTACTTTGACCGTGGTCTCATGGATAGCACACCAAGAGCCATCGGGAAGGACTCGGTGTCGATCCAGGACCCTCGACTCTGTGAGTGTCATTGCTAAGGATTCACAATATAAATTTGTTTTTCTGGTAGTAAGGAGAGGCCAGTTTCCAGGGCTTTTCCTTTGATTGTTGCAATGCCAAATTTTAGTGAAGCAATATCTTTAAATAAACGCACAACCACATAAAAACAGAATAAAATTATTTTTATCTGCTATTTTCTTTTCCTTATATCTTCCCTTTAGAATCCTATGAAAGAATGTCTGGGTGGTAATGACACTGAGGAGGGTATAGGGCTGTATGGAGCCTCAAAGTCCTAAGTATTTTATGAAGACAAGATAGTGTCTCACATTTCATTTCATGCAAAAATGGTATTGAACTAGAAAATGTATGTAAGAAACTGAGTTCTGATTTCCTCAATATAACAATTTCAATAAAAATATATTAAAATTTCAATAAAAATACATTGAAATGTCAAATATTTTAAGTGTTTTCTCACACTTCATGCTTCTGCTTTGCTATTATTCTGGGGGTTTTTGGTTGTTTTGTTTTTCTCTGCTACGTGGATTGGCCAGCTCAAGGAGTTCCAGCAAAGGTCACATGAACCTCAAATTAGTATTATTTTTTTAATTTTTTTTTATTGCTTAAAATATTACAAAGAGTAGTACATATGTCTCTCTCTCTCTTTTTTCTTCCCTTGACCTTCCCCTGGCCTCCCCTAACCCCCATTGTTTTGTATCCATTGGTTATGCTTATATGGATGCATAAAAGTCCTTTGGTTGATCTCTTTCCCCTCCTCGCCCAACCCTCCCCAGCCTTCATGCTATAGTTTGACAGTCTGTTCGATGCTGCTCTGCCTCTGTATCTGTTTATGTTCATCAGTTTATAATGGTCTTTATTATCCATAAATGAGTGATGTCATGTGGTATTTTTCTTTCATTGATTGGCTTATTTCACTTAGCATAATGCTCTCCAGTTCCATCCATGGTGCTGCAAATGGTAAGAATTCCTTTTTTACAGCAGCGTAGTATTCCATTGTGTAGATGTACTACAGTTTTATAATCCATTCATCTGTTGATGGGCACTTAGGCTGTTTCCAAATCTTAGCTATGGTGAATTGTGCTGCTATGAATATAGGAGTGCATATATCCTTTCTGATTGGTGTTTCTGGCTTCTTGGGATATATCCCTAGAAGTGGGATCACTGGGTCAAAAGGGAGATCCATTTTTAAATTTTTGAGGAAACGCCATACTGTCTTCCATAGTGACTGCACCAGTCTGCATTCCCACCAGCAGTGCACGAGTGTTCCTTTTTCTCTGCATCCTCACCAGCACTTGTCGTTTGTTGATTTGTTGATGATAGCCATTCTGACAGGTGTAAGATGGTACCGCATTGTTGTTTTGATTTTCATCTCTCGGATGATTAGTGACTTTGAGCATGTTTTCATATGTCTCTTGGCTTTCTGAATGTCCTCTTTTGAAAAGTGTCTATTTAGATCCTTTGCCCATTTTTTGATTGGATTGTTTATCTTCCTTTTGTTAAGTTATATAAAGTTCCCTATAAATGTTTAAAAGGGAGATTAAACCCTTATCGAAGATAACATTGGCAAATATTTCTCCCATGCAGAGGGCTTTCTTGTTGTTTTGTTGATGGTTTCTTTTGCTGTGCAGAAGCTTTTTATTTTGATGTAGTCCCATTTGTTTATTTTCTCTTTAGTTTCCAATGCCCTAGGAGCTGTATCAGTGAAGAAATTGCTTCGGCATAAGTCTGAGATTTTGTTGCCTTTAAATCCCTCTAGTATTTTTATGGTTTCCTGTCTTACATTTAAGTCCTTTATCCATTTTGAGTTTATTTTTGTGTATGGTATAAGTTGGTGGTCTAGTTTCATTTTTTTACATATATCTGTAAAAGACTATTTTTAAATCTTATATATATCCTTCTGATAATGTACCATTAGGCTTCAGTAAAATCCTTTTATAAATCTTACATATAATTTTCAAGAAATGAGTTTATAATCTGGAATACATATGTATTTTAAAGGACAATATACTGAGGGATTTCCCACTTTATAGACTTCAAGCTTTTATGTAATATAGTATAACTTGTCCTACTTTTCTTTTTTTTATTATGGTAAGAATATTCAACATGAGATCTTCCCTTAATAAACTGTTAAGTATACAATGCAATATTAACTATAGGGACAATGTGATACAGCAGATCTTTGGAAGTTACTCATCCTTTGTAGCTGAAATTTTTTTTATTGTATTTTAAATATATTTTTATTGATTTCAGAGGAAATAAAGAGGGAAAGAGAGACAGAAACATTAATGATTGGAGAGCATCATTAATGGGCTGCCTCCTGCACACTCCAGTGGGGATCAAGCCTGCAACCCAGGCATGTGCCCTGGCCAGGAATCAAACCATGACCTCCTGATTAGTAGGTTGACGCTCAATCACTGAGCAACACTGGCTGGGCTTTATACCCTTAGAACAGCAACTTCCTCCTTTCCCCTCTTTCCAAGCCCCTGCAAAGCACCATTTACTCTCTCCATGTGTTTACGTAACTCACATACGTGAAATCATGCAGTGTTTGTCTTTGTGTGCCTGGCTTATTTCCTCTAATATAATGCCATCAAGATTCATCCATGTTGTTGGATTTCCTGCTTTTTAAAGGCTGAATAATACCACACTGTATGTGTATTCCTCATTTTCTTTATCCATTCATTCGCTGATAGACATTTAGTTTTTTTTCTGTATCTTGGCTATTGTGAATAATGCTGCGATGAACATAGGAGTGCAGATGTCCTTTGGAGATCAGGATTTCAGTTATTTTAGATGTGTACTATGATGTGGGATTGCTGGATTATATGGTAGTTCGATTTTAAGTGTTTGGAGGAATTGACATACTGTTTTCCATGGTGGCTACACCAATTTATATTCGAACCAATAGTGCACAAGTGTTATAATTTCTCCACATTCTTTCAAACACTTCTCTCTCTCTCTTTTAAAATAGCCATACTGACAGGTGTGAGATAGTATCTTACTGTGGTGTGTGTTTTTTTTGGCATGTTTTCATATACATGTTAGGCATTTGTGTGTCTTCTTTGGAGAAATTTATGTTCAAGTCCTTTGCCCATTTTTAATGGGGCAATTTGATTTTTTGCTGTTGAGTTATAGAAGTTCCTTATATATATGTATTTTAGATGCTAATATAAAATGTATAGTTTGGAAATATTTCCTTCTATTGTGTATGTTGCCATTTTACTCTGTTGATTGCTTCCTTGGCTCTGCAGAAGCTCCTTAGTTTAATTCAGTCCCTGTTTTTTGCTTTTGTTGCCTGTACTTTTGGTGTCATATCCAAAAAAATCATTGCTGAGCCCAATGTCATGAAGCTTTTTATCTCCTTTTTTCTTTAAACAATTTCGAGTTAATATTTGTGTATGATAGAGAATAAGGGTCCAATTTTATTCTTTTGCATATGGATATTCAGTTTTCCCAGAACCAGTGTTGAAAAGAATGTTCTTTCCTCATTGTGTATTCTTGGTATCCTTGTTGAAGATCAGTTCAAAGCATGTATGTGCATTGTTTTAAGAATGTGCTATCCTGTTCCACTAGGTGCCTGGTGCAGGAAATCCGTGAACTGGGGAAGGGGTTCCTCAGCCCAGCCTGCCCCCTCTCACATATTGGGAACCCTCAGGGGGTGTCCTACTGATGACTTAGGCCTGCTCCCTGCTCCCCTTGGGGAGCAGGCCTAAGCCGCAGTCTGGCCTCCCTTTGTGGGAGGCCACCAGGCTAATCAGGAAAAACCACCAGCCCCATCACCCTGCTGCTGCAGCCACTACCAGTCACTGCAGCCACTAAGGTGTTTTCATCAACATGGACTCCAGTCCCTTCACCATGAAAAAAGGACAACTTTTTTTAGGCATTTTCAAGATGTGTATTTCATAGGATATGACCTTCTTTCTTTCTTTCTTTCTTTCTTTCTTTCTTTCTTTCTTTCTTTCTTTCTTTCTTTCTTTCTTCCTTCCTTCCTTCCTTCCTTCCTTCCTTCCTTCCTTCCTTCCTTCCTTCCTTCTTTCCTTTCCTTTCCTTTCCTTTCCTTTCCTTTCCTTTCCTTTCCTTTCCTTTCCTTTCCTTTCCTTTCCTTTCCTTTCCTTTCCTTTCCTTCCTTTCTTTTTTATCCTCACCTGAGGATATGAGAGGAATACTTTGATTGGTTGCCTCCTGCATATGCCCTGACCTGGGCCCTTGCCAGGGAGGAGCCTGCAACCTAGGTACATGCGCTTGGTCACAATTGAACCCAGACCCTGCAGTCAGCAGACTGAGGCATTATACACTGAGCCAAACTGGCTAGGGCAGGATATGACATTTCTTAGCCTTCAAGCAGTGGACCTTCATTTTTTTCTCTAGGAGTGTGGTGGAACAACCCTAGACCGCCTTTAGGGATTCTTATTACCCAAGTTACTAAGAATATTAGCAGTGGCATACAGGGAGCTTAGCCAATGAGCGGTAAGAAAAGGTGTTTCCTCTGTAGTTCACTCTGATCACCAGCTCCACCCCTGCCCCTCCAATCCCAGCTCCACCCCTGCCCAGGCCTGTAAGCTCTGGCCGAGGATGCAGGCCTGAGCAGGGGACCCTCAGACCCCTGCGATCACTGGCTCTGCCCCCTACTCAGGCCTGCAATCTCTGCCTGAGGCTGCAGGCCTGAGCGGAAGACCCTCAAGCCTCCCTGATCGCAGGCCTCACAGAGCCCAGGCCTCTGTTGATCTCTGGTTTTAATTCTGCCCTCTGTCATCGCTGGCTCTGTCCTTGCCCCACTGGCAGCCTCTGGCCAAGGCTACAGACCTGGGCAGGGGACTCTCAGGCCCCTGCTTTGCCAGCTCCACCCTTTAGCCTCTGGCCAAGGCTACAGGCCTGGGCAGGGGACCCCAGACCCCTGCTTTGCCGGCTCCACCTGTGCCCAGACCACTGTGATTGTAGGCTCCGCCCCTGCCCCTCTGATCGCTGGTTCTGCAGAGCCCAGGCCCCTGCGATCTCTGGCCTTGCGCCTGCTCAGACCTGAGGCCACTGACTCAGGCCTTATTCCTGGGAAGACACTCTCATACCCCTCTGATTACTGGCTCTTCCCCTGCCCCTTCTGATCACTATCTCCACCCTTGCCCATACCTGAGGCCTCAGGCAAAGGCCTCTGGCCTGGTCAGGGGACCTCCAACCCTCTCTGATCACCTGTTCCTCCCCTTGGGCCCCCCGCCTGCCTCACTACCTGCCTGGCTAACAGGCCTGACTACTTAAGTGGCGGGTCTGAGCTGGACTGGGCACCGCCATCTTGTGGCTATGGGGGTGGCCATCTTTGTGACAGAGTGATGCCTAATTTGCATATTACTCTTTTATTAGATAGGATTGTTCTTGATGTCTGCCTTAGTGCCAGTCTCATACTGTTTTAATTACTGTAGCTGTATTGTTTTGTTGCACTATTGTACTAACACTGTAGCCAGGACTCACTAAGATGTCAAAATTGCTCAAAAGAAATAACTACCACAAAAAAACTGATGACAATCCATCTTTGGATTTAGGTTTTGATAGCTTGCAGTCTACTTGTCCGAGTCCTGAGAACACTGACTGTAAATATTATTTTACAAAGTCTGATGAGCCATTTAAACTTGGCATCATTGAAAGCATAATGAATTTTCATATAAACCCATTAACTTGTCTTCTAGAACAAATGTAAAATATTGCTTTCCTGCTTTAGACCTAAGCTGTTTTTCCAAGTTTTACTCTTTGTGTAAACATAGTTATAAATTATACTATTGTCAAGAAGATTGTAAATATAGTAGGCACTAATAAATAAAATGACAAACAGTCTGGTCAAAGAGAAAGCAGAATGATCTTCTGGTTAATAAGATAGTATATATATATCTCTCTAATGATTACATTTAAGTTGCACAAAATTGGTAATATGCAGAATGTGATTTTGTTCTTGGCAGATAAAGAAAAAGAGCTTGTAACTCTGCTAAGTGCTCTTTTAATGATAAAGGAAAAGGATAAGTTTTGTGTAAACTTGAAAAACTTACTGTTGGGATTAGTATTGATGGAATCCAACGACATAGTAGGAATGTGCATTGCTACAACAATTAGGTTGCCAAAAAAAATGCTATTTTTTTCCTTTTCTTCATAGAATGTAGTCACCAGGCATAGGTCTATTGCTTATATTTGGGCATGTATTTCTAGCCCACCAACCTAAAAAACATACATGATCAGCCTTAATAACCCGAATACCTGAATGCCTTTTTCTCACAAACTTCCATTATTTCTCCACTGTTACAAAAAACAAAACAAAACAACAACCAACAAAACAATGTATGAACCCTGTTTGAAAGTCAATTGAGTTTCCCCTAGAGCTAAAAGGATACTATGAGTTTTTTTCTTTCGCTGTACCTTGTACTTTAGAGTTTACATAAAAGATTAGGATCAGGTATTGGGCCAGAGGACAGCTGTTAAGATATATAGTGCTGGTGTAAAATGGGGCTTTATGGCTTTGAAAAGCCATATAGGACAGAACAGGCGTCATTCACAAAATGTCTTTTGCTGATGATTTATTTTGGACACAGTTAAATCTGGGCGTATGATTAAACAGCAGTCTCTGTGAGGATGCTGGTCAGTATGTTTGTGGGGGACTGAATCGTGAAAACACTGCTACTGTCTCATCTAGAGGAACATGGCTAAGGGCAAGATGTACACTTGCATTTATGAATTTACAGATGTCTGATTTGTCTTACCACAGGGACACTAGCCTTAACCACCATGAATTGGGGCAACAGCAGTAAAATGCACACTAAAAGGAGCAGTGGAATAATTGTCACTCTGACCGGTACTGAATTGGTTAGAGCATTGTCCTGATGCATCAAGGTTGTGGTTTGATCCCTTTTCAGGGCACATACAATAAATGCATAAATAAGTGGAACAATGTTCTCTGCCACTTCCTCTCTAAAATAGATCTAAACTAATAAAAACGAAATAGTAAAATTAACCGTTTCTCTGAGACAGGTAAGCCACACCCACCAGCCAATCAGAGCGGCTGTATGCAAATTAGCCCTGCCAACATGGCGGCCGCCACTCACAGACCTGAGTAAATGGCTGTTTCCATTGCGGCAGGAGCGAAAGCGAAGCTGCGCCCGCTCCGCTCAGCTCCAATTAAACTGGCTCTAGCGAAACACACCTTTGAAACAATATAACAATCATAGAATCCTCGGGAGCTGAAGGACACAGCAGCCTGGGCCTCACAACTAAGTAACATTGTGTCATTATAGACGCTGCGAGGTGAAGCAGAGAGGAGGGTTCATTAGCCGGCTTAAAGGAACAGTGTATCAATTATAGAAGATAAACAAACTCCAGAGACCTGCGTCCAGCCAGCCTTGCTGGGACGTTGGGTCAATGGGAGCTGTGGGCAGCCTTAAAGCCCCTCACCCAGGATGGTCAGGCACGCCAGCAGGTGGGCATCCCCCGAGGGGTCCCAGACTGTGAGAGGGCACAGGCCGGGCTGAGGGACCTCCCGAGTGCACAGAGCGGCTGCAGGGCGGGACAGCACAGGACCCA
>PVJC01050437.1:0-11807 GCA_004026665.1 Murina feae | reverse complement strand
TTGATTTCAATAACAAATGTCACATGGTAGCTTTTGTAAGATATGTAAATGATGGTGAAATTAAATTTTTTCCATGATAATTAAATGTTGCCCAAAACAAAGGCCAAGATACATGCACTGTTTTGTCTTCATTCTGGAAACAAAAGGTGCTTTGGAGAAAGTGTGTTGGTATCTGCACTGATGGTACCCTATCAATGCTTTCAGCCTTGTTCCCTGAGGAAGAAAAAATCCTGATGTATTCACAGCATACTTTTTCTCCCTAGAGAAATGGTGGCGTCAGACATTTTTGAAGCTGAAATGAAAAAAAATTCTGGCTGATACTACAAAAATGGCTCAACTTGCTCAAGAATGGCTAGTTCACTCAAGAATGTTTTTAAAAAGTATGTAGAAACCTGGACAAAGGCCACATAAATCTGCTATGTGCATACCACCTTATGGCTTAACAGCGGTTCTCAACCTGTGGGTTGCGACCCCTTTGGGGGTCGAACGACCCTTTCACAGGGGTCACCTGAGACCATCCTGCATATCAGATATTTACATTACAATTCATAACAGTAGCAACATTACAGTTAGGAAATAGCAACGAAAACAATTTTATGGTTGGGTCACAACATGAGGAACTGTATTTAAAAGGCCAGAAGGTTGAGAAACACTGGCTTAGGACATCATTTGTTCTCAGGAAAGCCAGCTGGCAGGTCATGAATATGCTTAAGTATTCTGTAAACAGGCCCATGTGGCAAGGACCTGAGTCCTCTTGGCAAGAGACAGCATTAGCTTGCCAGGCACGAGTGAGCAACCTTAGAAATTGATCCTCCATCTCCAGTTGTGCCTTCAGATTACTGCAACCCCAGTCAACATTTTGATTGCAACCACATGAGAGACCCTAACCAGAACCATTAAGCCAAGCTTCTCCTTAATATCTGACCTACAGAGATTATGCAAGATAATGCTTGTTTTAAGCCACTAGGTGTTGAGGTAACAGAAACTAATACAGATTTTGTTTTTTGTTTTTAAATAGGATGTTCGAGCTAAAAAAGTGAATGGTGGGAATACTTTCAAAAAAATAGTAGGCTAGATTTTACCAAATGCTCTGAAGATCAAGAATGTCTGCAGAAACTTAGCCTAGTTAGCAGACATTTTTCAACACATGATGTGGTTGAACAAGTATCTTCAAGGACTTGGAGAAAATATTTTGATTTCAAGTGACAAAATTATTGGTTTTAAGTAGAAATTGAATCTTTGGAAAAATCATGACAAAAAGAAATCCTGAAATAGTTACCATGCTGCTTGCACTTGAGAGTGAAGAAGTTGAGACCAAATCACTGGGGGAAACTGCAGAACAAAATTGAACAGTATTTTCCTGTTCAGGCTGAATGAGGGCTCCTTTCTCTGAATCTTCTTTTCAGCCTCATCACCTAACTATGAAAGAGGAAGAACTTCATGAGTTGATTATTATAAGCAAAAGATGAAATTTACTGATTTGCAATTCTACACGTTTTAGACTTCTTCGAGAGGCGCTGTGCCATTCATAGGAAAGTAATAAACATTTTACTGTAAGTTCCAATTTCTTGGGCAAGTTTTTGTCTAATAAGCATTAAGAACAATGACAGAAATCATCTCATTTTGGTTGCAAATGAAATCTATGCATGCCAGTCTTTAAAAAAAATACATTTAAAAGTATGTTTTTATTTATTTTTAGAGAGAGAGGAAAGGAGAAGGAAAGAGAGAGAGAAACTTCAATGAGAGAGAAACATCACCAATTGGCTGGCTCCTGCAACCCCCACTGGGGATTGAGCCCCAAATCCAGGCATGTGTCCTGATCTAGAATCAAACCAGTGACCTCTTTCATGGGTTGACGCTCAAACACTGAGCCACACTGCTAGGCTGTGTATTCCAGTCTTAAGACTGACTCAGAACTAAGAATATATGAGCAAAAGAGAAGATTTCATACTAAATAGGTAAATTTCATTATTTTTAGTTTCAAAAATAACACACACACACACACACACATACACATGCCTGTCAACATAAGAAACATTCAAACTTGTGAAGACTTTTTGTGAGTTTATTTAAGCCAAAACTGTTGATAACTGCTGGGAAGCAAAATCTCAATGGATTGAGAAAATGCTCCAGAGAATGGCAGTTTTGCACCTTATTTTAAACATTATAATAAAAAAAAGGAGACGTAAGTGGGCTACATGAAATCCATTGGTGATAGATTAGGGAGGAGGGAAAAAGCAAAGCGGGGAAACATCTGGGATTGGATAAAAAGTAAAATGATAGACAACACACTTCTTTTAGTTAGGTGGGTGCAGAATAGTTAATAGCAACCATCTAATAAAAGAGTAATATGCAAATTAACCATCACTCTGAGACACCTAAGCCATACCCACCAGCCAAGCCATGCCCACCAGCCAATCAGAGCGGCTGTATGCAAATTAACCCAGCCAAGATGGAGGCCGGCAGCCATGGAGCTAGAGCAAACAGGAGGCTTCTGTTGCAACTGCCTGCTTAGGCAGGCTGGGCCTCTGCTCAAGGCAACAATGTTTCAATTATAGAAGCCATGGAGCTGAAGCAAACAGGAGGTTTCGTTGCCTGACTAGGCCTTGGCTTGGGCAACAAGTTTCAATTATAGAAGATAAATAAACCACAGCAACCTGATTCCAGCCAGCCTCGCTGGGACATTGGGTCAATGGGAGCTGTGGGCAGCCTGAAAACGGCCCTCAGCCCCTCACCCAGGCTGGCCACACCTCCATGGGGTGAGGGTCCCTACTGGGGGGCTTAGCCAGCCTGCAAACAGCCACCAGCCCATCACCCAGGCTGGCCAGGCATGCCAGCAGGTGGACATCTCCCAAGGGGTCCCAGACTGCGAGAGGGCACAGGCCGGGTTGAGGGACTGCCCCCCACCACAAGTGCACAAATTTTTGTGCACAGGGCCCCCAGTTAACTCAATAACAAAGGGGATTTGTGGTTTCTGCAGATTGGTGCCTGTGCTTTGAGGGGTAGGGAAAAAGGACAATCACTTTGACATTCCAAAGATATTTTATTGTAAATGCAAAAAGACAATAGGCAGGCTCAGTTAAGGTAAAGATTGACCTTTGTCAGGGAAGATACTGGCCTACCCACCATAAACTGCTTTTAGTTTTAAAAAAAGTTTTAATTTTAAACCATCCTTTGTGAGTAGGTCTCTGAGTTTGCAAGGATGCCATGTAGGCCTTTCCTGAGCTAGTCAGGTTAGCATGTGGCTGACTCCTTTTTGTCCACAGGCCTATAAAAAGAGATTAACATGTAATAAAATCAATTTTCAACGTTTACTAAATTAAAGGAAAAACTACTTTCCTTTTCCACTAAATTTGCGTGAGACTTGATATCATTTTGAGGAGAAAACTACAGAGTATAGCAATAAGTAGGGCAAAACAGATTCACAGAGAAACATTCTCTACTCAAAAAAGCAGTGAGTTGCACAACAATGTGAACTGCTGAACTACACATTTAAAAATGATTAATAAAAGTAAAGTTTATGTTACTTGTATTTTATCAATTAGAAAAAAGCATGTTAGAAAAAAGCATTGACAATTATTATTGGGTCATTATGTCTACAACTTGCTAATTGCAGTTTGGGACCCCTTGGGGGATGTCTACCTGTTGGCTTAGGCCTGCTCCCCGGGGAATCATCCCTCTGGCAGCCTGAGAGCCTTCGGGGGATGTCTACTTGCCAGTGGGGAGCAGGCCTAAGCTGCAGTAGGACATCCTTAGCGCTGCTGAGGAGGCAGGAGAGGCTCCCACCACCACCAATGTACTGGCAGCCATCAGCCTGGCTTGTGGCTGAGCAGAGCTCGCCCTGTGGCAGCTCCTGCATTGAGCGTGTGCCCCCTGGTGGTCAGTATGTGTCCTAGTGATCAGTCATTCCCAGTGGTTCTGCTGTTAGGGTCAATTTGCATATTACCCTTTTATTATATAGGATAGAGGCCTGGTGCATGGGTGGGGGCCGGCTGGTTTGCCCTGAAGGGTGTCCCGGATCAGGGTGGGGGTCCCGCTGGGGTGCCTGGCCAGCCTGGGTGAGGGGCTGATGCTGTTTTCAGACTGCCCACACCTCCTTCAGGGTGGGAGTCTGCAGGCTGCCTCCTGGTCCCCCACCAGGGATCAGTGAGTGGTACCAGCAACCTTTTGGGGCACCAGACAGCGTCCAGACAGGGCTCAAATGTCAGCGTAAAGTCTCAGACGAGTCAGGGGCAAAAGAGACAAACCAAACTTAATCAACAGGAAGTCACTAGCTTTGTTTGTGGGAGAAACTTAGCCGAAGCCGAAGTCAGTATCAAGAAGGGGAGAGAGGAATGTAGGAGAGTCCGTGCTCAAACATACTTGACACATGAATAAACTACCTGATACAAACGATGAAAATATGGCTCGGTTTCCTATCAGCTAGCACAGTTCTTCATGAAAGTACATCGGGCATCTCTTTCTTCCAGTGAAACCAGAAGACAAACGTATAGGCACCGTTCAGCCCATCACCGTGCAGACACTGACAACAGGGTGGTGACTGTGGAGGTAGAAGGGAGTCCGGGGTGGATAAACAGTGATGGGGAAAAATAAAAGACAAGGAAGGAAAAAAAAAACTCGAAAGAAGCAGTGGGGCCCTCCTCCCGGGCTCCGACGCCAGCAGATCCCCGCCTGGGCAGAGGCGGCACCGACCCCCGCGCAGCCTGAGCCGCGGGACCACGCGCGGCCAGCCGGCCTCCCCAGACCCACGGGCGGCGGGAGAGAGCCGGTCTCCACCCCCCCGGGTATCCCGGGGCAACACCGCGGAGACACGTCCTGGCACGGCAGGATGCCTTGGACGCCGCTATTATACGCCACTTCCTCGGCTTGTCGGAAGACACGTTGGCCTGACTGTCGTAAACTGTCGTAAACAAGTGGTTGAAGTTGGATATTATTGCTGCTCGTCCCGCGCTGAAGGCTGTTTTGGAAAGTTGACAGCCTCCTTGGTTCTGCTGGTGAGTATTTTATTTTTATTTTTTAAAATAAACTAGTTGTTTGAGCTTCTGGCCGTTTTCCCCCTTCGCTTGGTGCCGGGACGGTGGCCGAGGAGGCCCAACGTGCGTCGGAAGTACCGGGCGGGTGGGTGTGCGCGCGCAGCCGGGCCATCGGCGCACGTGGAGCCGGTGAGAGGCGCGGGCGCCCGAGCGGCGGGGAAGGCTGGGCGCCGGACGCCGCCGGGGCGGGCGGGAGGCGGGGAGGCAGGGACGGCGGCGTGAGGACCGTGCTGCCCGCAGGGGAGGAGGTGCTCACCGAGGCGACATGGCTGCGGAGCGGTCGGCGCTCACGGGACTGTGGGGCAGCCACACTGCCCACCCTTCGGGTTCGTCCCCGGCAGCTTGGCAGTGGGTTGGGGAGGGGGGCGGAGGGGCTGTCGTTCACATTGCCCCCTTCACGGTGCTGTGACCGAGGTTCGGAAAGGCGGGGTGCTGTGCCCGGAGGCCACGGTGACCAGGGGCGGCACGCCTTGTTCTTCTCGCCAGGAGGGAACTAGCATGTCTTTCCGCGGCGGAGGTCGAGGAGGCTTTAACCGAGGTGGCGGCGGCGGCGGCGGCGGCTTCAGTCGTGGCGGCAGCAACAACCACTTCCGAGGCGGCGGCGGCGGCGGCTTCCGCGGCGGCGGCGGCAGTTTCCGCGGCGGCGGCGGCGGCAGAGGCGGGTTCGGACGAGGGGGCGGCCGCGGCGGCTTCCACAAAGGCCAGGACCAAGGCCCCCCGGAGCAAGTCGTCAGTACGTCCGTCCCGCTGAGCGGGGCGAGGTGGCGGCGGGGCCGTGTGTTGGGGCGTCTGGGAGTCGGGTGCTGGGCGGCAGATGCCGCGCCTCGGTGCGCGGGTTACCGCCTGGCCGGCGGGGCTGACCCTGGGAGTGGGTAACAGCGTCCAGGTGTTGAGCCTGGGTGATCAGGCTGGAGAGTTGGTTTTGCAGCGGTGCGATGAGTATTTTAGTTTGGGGTGACAATAGTCAATCAGAAATAAAGGTAGCTATTTTGAAGGTTCCATGCTTTTCTGGAAAAGATTGAAGTAATTGGTGAAGCGGTGGTAGTGGGAAGGTACAAAAGGGAAGGAAGAAAAGGCAGGAGGACCACCAAGATTGGTTTTGCAGTTACGGGTTGGGGACAAGGAAGAATAGCCAGTAAAACGCAACATGGTGTTTAATCAAATGACAATGTTTATTGTAATAAAAGCACTGTTCTACAGGCCGAGGAGTCTCAGTGTGCCAGGCTCTTTTCTAAGCAGTTGACACTTAATATTGCATTTACTACTCACAGTGCTACCCGTGAGGTGTTGGAACTGTTGTTAGCCGTGTGTTAAAGGTGAGGACACTGCAGCAGGGAGAGGGTGAGACCCTTACCCAGGTCACATAGGTACTATGTTGTGGGTTGATATACCAGCTCAGATACGGTGAAGTCCCAGGTAAACAAGAAGAACGCTTCCAGAAGAGGTTGGTCAGTATAATTTGAAGTTGTTTTATATTTTAATGTTTTCTTGTCCTGTTTCAGTATTAGGAGAGTTCCTGCATCCCTGTGAAGATGACATAGTTTGTAAATGTACCACAGATGAAAATAAGGTGCCTTATTTTAATGCTCCAGTTTATTTAGAAAACAAAGAACAGATTGGAAAAGTGGATGAAATATTTGGACAACTTAGAGATTTTGTATCCTTTTTAATTGGAAGATGTAGTGATCTCATTGAAAGGTTACTGTTTGCTTTTTGTGGAGCTAAATATTAATTAAATTAAACTTGTTGCTTCAGACCATAACGGAGAATCAAGAGAGGGAGAAGGTATTTCCATATACACAGGGATGGACAAAAGTATAGTTTGCAGCTCGTATGGAAAATACAATAACTAATAAATAATAATACAAGAATAAACTCTGTGGTTTGCATACTCACAACTCGAAATCTACTTTGCCCACCCCTATATTGTAAAGATAGGTCCTTGTGGGAAGGTTTTAGAAATGATTTCCTTTTGGGTAAGTGCTGCAGGATCAAGGTACTTTGCTTTGGCTGTGATTGTGCCACTGGATATGGTCTGGTGGAATGGAAGTTTTAAAGGAAAATATTAATTTCCTCTTGGAAAAGCCTGTCTTACTTTTCCTAAACATTTCCATGTATTCTAACCCTTGTTTTTAAAATTAAACTTGAATTTAGAAGGTTACCTTTTTTTAATCTTAATTGCTTTTTCCTTAATAAAATTAATAGTATTTTTCAGTTAAATTGTCAGAAAACATGAAGGCATCTTCCTTTAAAAAGCTACAGAAGGTGAGTCAAGCTCATGATACCGAGGATCCTTGGTTTTATAAGTGAATGACCTACCTTAGGGCAGTCCTGCTTAGGGCTCTTGAGACTACCTCAGTATGTCACCAGTGAAGCTCTTAAGTTGATATTTTCTGTACCTCAAACATTGAACTTACTTATCTTTAAGACTAATTCATTTAATACAGGCTTTCAGAGAGTATTCCTTGCTCATCTGAGCAAATTCTGTAACTGCTAGTCTGTTTTTTAGTTTATGTAAAATTGTCTTATTGAAAAGCCTTGCATGACCAAACATTCTAAGCAAATCATTAAATTATAAAACTTGAATTATTTGGAAAAAGTCAGATATTAAATATGTGCAAGAGGTAGCTATGAAAATGTTAATAGTGGGACCAAAAGTGGGACCAGATTTAGTGTATTGGCTTTCTGAGGAAGTGAGCTTGAAGCTGAGACTTGAAAGTTGACTAGCAGTTATTCCCAACCCTGGCTTCACATCAGAATTATCTGGGGGTGCTTTTAAGAAGATGTATGTCTGGGGTGCACTCCCAAGAAATTTGACCAGTATGTCTTAGGTGGGGACCAGACTGAGTGCAAAAGGGAAGGCTCCTGGATGACTTTGATGTAGTTAGGCCAGCACTTGGGAACCAGTGCACTAGTCAGAGAGGAGGATGTGCATTATAAGTAGAGAAAACCATGTGTGCAAGTCTGAGAAAGTAAGCCACTTAAAGGATCCAGAAAAGACAGAGGTGTAGCTTGAACAGAGAACATTTAGGAGGGAGAAAGTTGTGAATTATGGCTGGAGGTAGGCAGGAGATAGATTACTTAAGTCCTTCAGGTCAGAAGAAAGAATTCAGACTTTAGTTTTAGTTTTGTTTTTAAATATTAGGGAAAATACGGTTAAATTTATACCTAAAAGTACTGGGAAAATAAACTCCCTGGGGAGGGGTCAGTACTCTATGTGAAGGGGCCGGGTTGGAAGAGATATTTTGGACTGGGGCAGTGGAAATGGAGAAAAACAGATGAATTTATGAGAGATAAAGGAAGTAGAATTGAAAGGTCTTGATAATTGATGAACGGTTGAAATTAAAATAAAAAATGCCACCATCTTTCAGATGTCTTGATTTCAGCATCGTTGTGAATAGTGTCACCATTCACTGAAATGGGCAACACTGCAGAAGAAGGGAATTGAGGAAGGAGAAAGGACAGTTTTGTACATAATGAGTTTAAAGCATTTGTGAGATACTTGTTTAGGCAGCGAAAGGAAGAATGAACTAGAAATAGAATTGGGAAGTTGTCATTGTACAGATAGCATATGATATAGTCTAGTAAGAAAGAATGAGAGGACAGAGCTTTGGGGCACCTCCCAAATTTATGTATCTAATAGTGGAGATTCAGAAGTAACTGCCAAGAAAGAAGGCAAACCAGGAGAGTTTTAAAAGTGGTATCACATGTTTCCCAGAGGAAGTACTTAGCAAATGCTGTTGCAAAGAATTCATTGGATCTAGCAACATAAATGTCAACAGATCATGGAGCTAAAGGAGTGTGGGCCCAGAAGTCAGCTTGGGATAGGAGATGAGATGGGAAGCATGCCTCGTTGCTAGGATATGCACCTGATCGTAGAAGCCCTGGCAAGTACCCACTGAGAAATTGCACTGCTTTGGATGGGCCTAAGAGCCAGGCTTCTCATTTGGTGACCTGCCATTTGGTGGGCTGTTGTTTGGAGTGGTGGCGGGACCTGTGTCCCACTTGGGGGAAGCTGAGTGTTGCTTTGTGGTTGCCAGGTCCATGGTGCTGTTTCCCTGTAAATGGCCAGTGCAAGTCATGGCAGTTCCTGCATTGAGCGTCTGTCCCCTGGTGGTCAGTGCTCATCATATTGACCAGTTGGATGGACACTTAGCTTATTAGCTGTGTGTGTGTGTGTGTGTGTGTAATAGTTTTGAAGCCCTCATATGTGTGTTGTGTAAAATTGTGAACTATGCCTCATTATGTTTCATTGTGAAAAAAAAATATTTTCTTAGTTTAAATATAAGGTTGGTTTAGTTTCTAAAAATCGTCTGTTTATATGTTCAATAACAAATTACTCATCATTTATTAGAATCTTGAAATAGCTACATGTCAATGTTTTATGTTTTATTTTAATGCTAAATTTTTAATAGTTTCCTTTTTCTTATGGCAGGCAATTCTCTTGAGTTAAAATGTAGTTAATTTTTGGAAGGCATTATCTGTTTCTAAGGAGATTGAATTGGTCTTGTTAGGTGCCAAAGTTTACGTGCTTTATGTACATTACTATTTTGATCTGCACAAGGACTATGTGAGGTAGGTACTTTATTATCTTGATTTTACAGATCAGAAAACTAAGGCAGAAGAAAACTAGGTTTTTTGCCTAGGGCTACACAGTAGTATGTAGTAGAGTTGGGATTTGAACCCAGGCAGTCTTGAGTCTAGGTATAATTATAATTATATAACCTTAATGACTATACTATATTACCCAAGTCATCACACTAATTGTTTCTATTTTACTTTCAGTTTTATATAGACCCATATAAGTTGTTGCCTCTGCAGAGGTTTTTACCTAGACCTCCAGGTGAAAAGGGACCTCCAAGAGGTGGTGGCAGGGGTGGTCGAGGAGGAGGAAGAGGTGGAGGTGGAGGTGGCAGAGGCGGTAGAGGTGGTAAGTTACTTGTGGAAAAATTTCTAATGAGATTTCAAAGTTTCAACTAATTCATACAGTAGAATTGAATTTTGCATATAGGCAAATCTCCCAAATGTTTATTTACTAGAGGCCCTGTGCATGAAATCCATGCACTTGAAGGGGTTGCTCAGCCTGGCCTGCGCCCTCTCAGTCTGGGTCCCCTCAGGGGATGTCCACCTGATGTCTTAGGCCTGCTCCCTGGGGAATCCGGCCTAAGCTGGCAGTCAGACATCCCTCTAGCAACCCAGGAGCCCTCGGGGGATGTCCACCTGCCAGCTTAGGCCCACTCCCTGGGGTTAATGGACCTAAGCTGACAGTCAGACATCCCGATTGGCAGCCCAGAAATATAATCTATATCTTCCAATGTCATGTCTATAATAAAAATGTAATATGCAAATTGACTGAACAGTGGAATGACCTTCCAGATGACTATGTTGTGACATGCACTGGCGCCAGGTCAGCCAAATCAGGTGCAGTGCAATTGGTCAGGGGGCCCTGCCATCGGCCCATGATCGCCCGCAGAGGGAGGCCCAGGCCACCGGCTGGTGGGGCAATCAATCGGAGGGGGAGGGCTCCGCGATTGTCCCAAATAAGGAAGCCAAGGCCACCTGCTGATGGTGCTGCAGCAGGTGTGTGGGGCCGGCCATCGATCACCCCACAGAGGGAGGCCCAGGCCAGCCAAGTGATTGCACCCACACCTGTCACCCACAGAGGGAGGCCACCGGTGGTGGGGGAGTAAGGGGCAGCGCCACACAGGTGGCAAGCAATGGCAGCAGCGGGGTGGGGCCAGCTGCCAGCTACCAGCAGCCAGGGGAAGAAAAGCCCCTATAGGCCCTGATTGCCTGCCAGGCCTAGGGACCCTACCCAAGAGGTCCCAGATTACAAGAGTGTGCAGTGTGCAGGTCAGACTGAGGAATACCTTCCACCTCCCGTGCATGAATTACATGCACTGGGCCTCTAGTCCTGTATAATAAAGATGTAATATGCAAGTGATTGTTATGTAACAACCGACCATATAACAACTGGATCACAGATCAGCCAGAGGGTGGCGCATTGAGGTACAAACCAGTCATAGAGAGCTACAGGAGGGGCCAGCAAGCTATGATGGGGAGGTGGGAGTGGGGGAGCTATAGGAGGGCGGGGCAGTGGGCGGAGAGCTACTGGAGGGTGGTAGTGAGCTACTGGCGCATGGATTCGTGCACAGGGCTAGTAGTATATAATAAAAGGGTAATATGCAAATTGACCCTCATGGCTGAACGACCGGTCGCTATGACGTACACTGACCACCAGGGGGCAGACACTCAATGCAGGAGCTGCCCCCTGGTGGTCAGTGTTCTTCCATAGGGGAGCGCTACTCAGCCAGAAGTTGACTCATGGTAGCGGGAGTCTACTCCCTCTGTGGCAGTACTAAGGATATCTGACTAACATCTCCTGAGGGCTCCCAGGCTGCCAGAGGGATGTCTGACTACCAGCTTCGGTCTGATCCCCTGGACAGTGCACGTAAGCTGTCAGTTGGACATCCCCTGAGGGGTCCCAGACTCCAAGAGGGCACAGGCCAGGCTGAGGGGGCCCCCCCCCCCGCTCTAATCTATATATATAAATAGCAACTGGAATAGCAGAACAACCAGTGGCTATGACACATGCTGCGGTAGCCAACCAGCCTGATCCAGGCCCCATTTGCCCCCACCCCCTGGCTGGCCTGGCCTCTAATTGGCCCCCAACACCCTAATCAAGGCATCCACCTGTGGCCCTTCCCCTTGGCCTGGCCCCCATCACTGTGATCAGCATTGGGGTTGGCCAGCCAATCGCCCATGGCCCCTCTC
>PVJC01050436.1:0-11842 GCA_004026665.1 Murina feae | reverse complement strand
TAAAATTTAGAGATTGGAAAGGAAACAGAAATGTTAAGAGATAACCTATGGACATAGACATAGAGGGGGAAAGGCCTGGGGGGTTGGATATGAGGTGGAAGGGGTCAATGGGAAAAACACATACAACAAAGGGAACATCTGTGGCCAACCTGCATAGTAGGCTCTGCCATGGGCCACAGAAGCTCCCGCACACCCAGAGTAGGCCACAAGGTTGGATGCAGGTGGCAAGCAGCTGCCGATGAGCCTCTGAGGTCGCGTGGGCCCGCAATAGCTCCATTCCCAAGCCCGGCTACAGGGCCGGGAGCCTGGCTTCCACCCGCCCTGCAGCCAGCCGCCACTGCCCGGAACCCACCGCGGGCAAACGCTCCATTTTTAGCCCTGGCTGCAGGGCTGGGGGCCTGGCTTCCGCCCGCCCTGCAGCCGGCTGCCACTGCCCAGAACCCACTGCTGGCAAATGCACAGGCGGAGGCCAGGCCTCCCCCTGTGCATTCGCCGGTGCCATTGCTCCATTGGACCAGTGTTTGGGTGGGCTTCCGCCATCTTGGCTGGGCTAATTTGCATACCATTGCTCTGATTGGCTGTTGGGCATCCCGAAGAAACGGTCAATTTCAATATTTCACTTTTATAGAGTAGATTATTTTATTCTTTGGCATATTTCTCATTTGAGTGAGTATTTTTTAGTAGATTGCTGTTGTTTAAAAGGTCATGAAATTTTTTACAAGAACTTGTTAAATTATATTTCACACATAAAATGGCTTTCAAAGTCTCAACACTTAACTGCGATTTTTCTGATGTCCACACTTTATTTACTGTAGAAAAAATGCATTCAGTCGCAGCATTAGTTCCTGGTAAGGACTGCACATTATTATTTTAATTTTAATCCTGTATTTCTTTCTAAATAATAACAATACTAACTTGTATTATTTTTCCTCTGAATTTGTGGTAATGTAAGTCGTAAGTGTCACTTTCAAGGCTGGTGCTGGACTTTTTGCCACCACTATAAAATATAAATAATACAAATACTGTCTGCTAAATTCAAGAAAATTTATGCATTTATGAAATAAATAAATAAATTACTTACCTAAATTATCTGAATAGCTGATTTGTAATGACATCACTTGTTTAACTAGCTTACTAGCACGCAGTATGATGTGTATCATCTGAGAGACAGTTACAAAATGTTTTCGTCGTTGCCAATCCCAAAAAATGCCATTGTTCATTAAGTCCAAACAATGGTGGTGGAATTCTAACAACTGATCAACAATGCGAACTTTGATAAGCAGTTCTCAATAATCAGTTCTCAACAATTATTTGTTATTATTAAAGTTTAATGTTATAAAATTAACAAAAATAATATAAAACTCATATCCTGGCTAAATAGCCACATGGCCGCCCAAAACCATATATTCCCTTCCTGTTCTCCCACCGTTCCCTAGCTTGTCGAGCATTCTTTCCAAATATCGGGACTTTTTAAAAACGCCGCGGGATGCGGGACAAATTGTTAAAAATCGGGACTGTCCTGCCAAAAGCGGGACGTCTGGTCACCTTAAGCAAGACAGCTAGTGGACTAGATGGTTGGATCTTTCCATTTGAGCACATCAAGTCTTTAAACTTGCAGATACTTTATATAATCTACCTGATGACTCTTATGATTCATTAACATTCTGAAGTTATAAGAAAAATACTTGTGTATACTTGCTAATACACCTTAGTTCACAATATTTCAGAAGCAATATTCTAAAAGACCACAAGATGGGGATATTACTTCATACAAGCAAATGCTTAAAGGGATGCACTGAGCTCCCAAGTTTCAAGTTCTGCAGTAAGGTAGTCATTGTCCACATGTAGCTAATTTAAAATTAAGTAAAAGGAAAAATCATGCTCCTAAGTTGCACTAACCACATATCAAGAGCTCAATAGCTATATGTGGCTACTGGCTACTCTACTGAACAGTGCAAAATAAAACATTTCTGTTCTCACAGGATTTTCTAGTGATTTTAAAAGTAGTTTTCTTCCATTTAAAAAACTAAGAAAGTTTTAGAAAGTGCTGATTCTTTCTATTATTCATAATGCTCAACAAGTGGAGAAAACTTAAATGTCCAGTGATACAATTTTGCTTATTTGAATTGTGATTTAATGTATGCTGGAATATTACAAATCCATTAAATAGTACTTTCTTAGAATGTGTGGGAAGGTTTATGGTATAATTTGAAGAACAAGAGGAAGCAAAAGGTTTATGTACATATATTTTTATAAATACATGTATATACACATCTGATCTAATAAAAGAGAAACATGCAAATTGACCGCACCTCTGCTATGTCCCAAGCCACTCCCATCAGCCAATCAGAGTGACTATATGCAAATTAACCCAACTAAGATGGCAGCCAGCAGCCACAGAACTGGAGCAAGCAGGAGGCTTGTTTGCCCCAGTAGTGGAGGAAGCCAAGCTTCTTGCCTGCCCTGGCCAGCTGTGACCTCCGCTCAAGGCAACAAAGTTTCAATTATAGAAGATAAATAAATCCCAGATACCTGCTTCCAGCCAGCCTCACTGGCAGCTTGGGTCTCTGGGGGCCATGGCCAGCCTACAAACAGCCATCATCCCCTCACCTAGGATGACTACACCCTCATGGGGTAAGGGTCCCAGCTGGGGGGCTTGGCCAGCCTGAAAATAGCCATTAGCCGCTCACCCAGACTGGCCAGGCACCCCAGCAGGACCCTGCACCCTGAAGGAGGTGTGGCCAGTCTTAAAATGGTCCTCAGGCCCTCACCCAGGCTAACCAGGCACCCTAGTGGGACCCCTCACCCTGATCTGGGACACCCTTCAGGACAAACTAGCTATTCTCACCCATGCACCAGGCTTCTATCTTATATAATAAAAGGGTAATATGCACATTGACCTCAACAGCAGAAAGACCTGATATGATTGGTCATTATGATACGCACTGACCACTGGGGGACAGACGCTCAATGCAGGAGCTGTCTCCTTGTGGTCAGTGTGCTCCCACAGGGGGAGCTTTGTTTAGCCAAAGCCAGGCTGCCAGCTCAGCTGCCAATAGAGCAGTGGTGGTGGGAGCCTCTCCCACCTCCTCAGCAGCGCTAAGGATGTCCGACTGAAGCTTAGGCCTGCTCCCTGCTGGCAAATGGACATCCCCTGAGGCTCCTGCACTTCCAGAGAAATATCTGACTGCCAGCTTAGGCCTGATCCCCCTGGGGAGTGTGCCTAAGCCAGCAGGTGGACATCCCCTGAGGGGTCCCAGACTGCAAGAGGGCACAGGGCAAGCTGAGGTACCCCTCACCCCCCAAGTGCACACATTTTTGTGCATCGGGCCTCTAGTTTGAATATATAATTCCAAATTTGGCCATTTTATATTGTGCATACATATATATATCTAAACTAATAAAAGCGTAATATTAAAATTAACCGTCCCTTTGGGACGACTAAGTCACGCCCACCAGCCAATCAGAGCAACAATATGCAAATTAGCCTAGCCAAGATGGCAGAGGCCGCACACAGGGTCCAGCCATAGCACAGGATGGGAAGAGCAAGCAGGCCAGTGGCCAAAGCCGTGGGCGGGAGGAGCAGGGCAGAAGAGGCTGTGACTTGGAATCAATCATTGCGGGGCACACACACGGGTCTCCAGGGTTCCCTGTGTGTGCCCTGGCCACCCTATCGCTTCCCAGTAGGAAGCCCGGGGGCGGGACCAGCCAGCCAGCCCTGAGGCTCCGTCCTGAGAAGCCATCGGGTCGCCAGGGGCACACTCGAGGAGGCCTTAAGCCTCCCCATGTGTGCCACGGCCACCGGATCACTTCCCAGGTGGATGGCCCCAAGTGTCAATGGGAGCTGAAAACGGCCCTCAGCCCCTCTCCCAGGCTGGCTAGGCACCCCAGTAGAGACCTGAACCCTGAAGGGGTTGTGGCCAGACTGAAAACTGCCCTCAGCCCCTCACCCAGGCTTGCCACACCCCCATGGGGTGAGGGTTCCCACTGGGGACCTTGGCCAGCCTGCAAACAGACATCAGCCCTTCACCCAGGCTGGCCAGGCAAACCAGCAGGTGGACATCCCCAGAGGGGTCCCAGACTGCGAGAGGGCATAGGCCAGGCTGAGGGACACCCCTCCCCCCGAGTGCACAAATTTTTGTGCACCGAGCCCCTAGTACATGTATAATAAGAAAGAAACAAAGGAAAAATATAATACTATTTTCTGTTAACTGTGGGATTAGGGAGGAATTTATGTTCTTCTTTCAACATGCCTTTATTTATTTTATTTTTTAAAATATATTTTATTGATTTCCTACAGAGAGGAAAGGAGAGGGATGACAGTGAGAAACATCAATGAGAGAGAAACAGCGATCAGCTGCCTCCTGCACACCCCCTATTGAGGATGTGCCCACAACCAAGGTACATGCCCCTGACCGGAATCAAACCTAGGACCCTTCAGTCTGCAGGCCAACACTCTACCCACTGAGCCAAACTGGTCAGGGCAACATGCCTTTATTTTTAATCATTTTCCAATATCAGGGAGAAAAAAAAATCAATAAGAGAAGAGACTATAAAAAGAATGTGGAATTATTTGAACTTTTGCAAAAGCTAAAATAAGTTTCAGATGATTCAGGAATTCACTTAAAAAAACAAAAACAAAACAACTGAAGATCTTTTTCGATTTATATAAAGTTGTGTATATCTGCTCAAGCAGTCTGCAAAAATCCTGTCATTAAAGCAGATGTCAAGCCAAGTGTCACTGGTAGGATGCTCCCATGTCTACAGAGCAGCTGAGTGGTCTCTGGATTCTCTCTGTAGCTGTGCCTGTCTAAACATTGAGCTCAGTGTGACATTCATTCATTCATTTGGAAGTAGATCTGTCAAACATTTTCTATGATCAAGGTGTTCTGAATGAGAGTTTCTTCTGTGTCCCTATTGCTAGTTCTTAACCTTAAACATTCTTTTCTCACTGCTGCTTTTGGAAATTGGTTGAAATTCATGAAGACACCAGTATGAGTCTTAGGAACGGAAGCTCAGGCTCTCCATATGGGAGGATGGGGAAACCCCTGGACACAGGGGCAGCTTGCTCTGGGGGAGCCCACTTGGCTGGATTTGGAGCCCCACCAATTCTGGCCTCCTGTCTTCAGTTCTCTGATTTCAGTTTCTGCTTTTTAAAACGGGAGGCACATGGGGACCATTGTGAGATTAGAACAATACATGTAAAGTGACTGAATTATGGAAGAAAATTAGTTTTTTTTAGTTCTTATTAAGCAGCTGTTTATTTAATAAAAAATATTCAATTTTTCCCTTTTATCAAACATTTTGAATTTTGCATTCTCTGGCCAGGTGTCAGGCTGTGTTTAACATTTGTGTAGCTGGAAGTGACACAGCTCTGACTTCCTCTGAAGTCTCTGCTTTTGTTTTCCCTGCTGCCTTCAGATCACCCTAAGAATTCATTCTCAGAAAGGGTTTGCTTCAGGCTATGCAATTAGTTGCCATGCACTTTTAGTTCAGAGGGCTAGGGAGTGTCACACCCAGGGGCAACAGTAGGATTACTGGGAGAAGGTGGGGAATGCATGGTTTTCTTTACTAAAAGGAGAGGAGAAACTGTGAACGGTGAGATGGAAAAAAGAATGATCACAGATGACTCCTCAGGCCGATCAAATTGGAAAAGAGCACCTAAAGGTAATGGAGAATTGAGAGATTAATTTTCTCAAATACTTTGCATATCTTAACCAATAAAAGCATAATATTAAAATTAACCCTTTCTTCAGGACGGCCTAAGCCACGCCCACCAGCCAATCAGAGTGACTGTATGCAAATTAGCCTAGCCAAGATGGCAGAGGCCGCAGCTCCAGTGTGCGGCTTCTCTGGGGCTGCTGCCTCCGCCATCTTGGGAGTGAGCCTCAGTCCTGGGAAGGCATCTGGTGCCCTGGGCTGGCGGATGCCTTCCAGGCGGAAGCCTTCCAGGGGGGCGGGGATGAGCCGGCGGGACCCCGCGGACCCCACCTGGGAGGCTGATGGGGTGGCCAGTGCCACCCAATGAGCTTCCCAGGCAGAGAAGCCTGGGGGGTGAGGGGACGGGACTAGCCGGGAGACTCCAAGGCCCCCTCCTGGGAAGCCTAAGGGGTGGCCAGGACCACCCCATCGCTTCCCAGGCAGATTGCCTGGAGGGTCAGTGGGACCTGTGGCAAGCCTGAAAACTGCCCTTAGCCCCTCACCCAGGCTTACCACACCCCCTGGGGTGAGGGTCTCCACTGGGGAGCTTGACCAGCTGCAAACAGACATTGGCCCCTCACCCAGGCTGGCCAGGCACACCAGCAGGTGGACATCCCCAGAGGGGTCCCAAACTGTGAGAGGGCACAGGCTGGGCTGAGGAAACACCCCCCCACACACACACACACACCGCCCCAGTGCACAAATTTTTGTGCACCGGGCCCCTAGTACTTACATAATCTCGAAAAGTCTTTACATGCCCTGTTTTCCAATGTTCTCAAATTTTCCATCAGGGAAGGTCTGTATAGATTGGAAGTAGAAGCAATGCCTTCTGAGCTCTGGTAACTGTGGGAACAAATAAAGAGATTGAGGACAGAGAGTTGCAGATGCCTCCTGTTCCCTCCACTGCAGCCAGGATTCTCAGAGGGGAGAGGAAGACACACAGACACTGGGGTTAGAATTGGGGAGGACTGCTCCCCTGGGGTTTTCAGGACATACTGGGAGCCCCCAGGAGGGATGTTGCATGTCCTCACTCTCTCTGGGTGAGTAGAACTACAGAGGTGAACTTGACCTAGGACCCCAGGCATGAACCCAGGCTAGCTTCTTACTGAGAGACAATAGGAGATACAAAGACTCTGCCCCTGTTGCCATAAAAACAAAATTGCTCCACCTCCGATCCCCATAGAACACCAATCCAAAAGACACTGGGTTCATCTAAAGACAGGATTCAGTTCATGAGGCTGAACTCAGATGACTAAATTGGGCTAAATATGTTCTTTTGCTCCGCTTCCCTCTATCCTCTGGTGGGGGACTCAAGAGGAGGTTCATTTAGAAATAAATAAGCTATATTTCCTCTGCACATTTAACACACTGAGTACATTTGCAACTTTGAGCCATAGTTAACTTTATTCACACAAAACAGTAACTGTATCCGCGATTTCTTCTTAAAGGTTTTTTCCCTCACTACAATGTCCAAAGGAAATTTCTATTATAAAAATGGGGTTGTGGTTTCAGCTGTTGTATTTCTGTGAAACGAGCTGAGCTTCCTTTCAGCAGGTACTGACCAAGGGTCTTGTGAAAATAGCATAAAGGCTCTTATGAGGCGAGAACCCTTCCTGGTGTCTAGTGATAAAACTAACCTTCAGAATTTGTACACATTGGTTAAAAAGAAACATTTAGACATCATTGCTGAATTCCCTCTCAGCACTGGGGACTTTTGGTCCAAGCACAGGCCTAGGCATCTTCTGTGTTGTGGGGTGGACACCCAGTACTGAAAACGTCGGTTCTAGAAATGTCTGTAAAACATCCATTTGGCAAATGCATGAACAAAGAAGCAAAGAAACACTGATGGAATAGATGTTCCACTCTGCTGACTTAAAGTTTGTTTTCAAAAGGAGGTTTGAACCTTCTGGCTGTTTTGTTGTGAACCATGAAGAAAACAGACTTAGCTTATATGACTAGGGAGCCACAGGGATTGTGGGATTTCAATTGGTGCCCTGACCAATGACCTTAAACACAGTGGTTCACAGGACAAAGTGTGGGATCCCAGGTGCTGCGGGTCAGAAACATGAGGGAGTTCATAGTGTTGCCCTCGTCCCAGGAGGCTCCAAGGGCCTGCTCATGGGCCAGTGGCAGAATCCATTCCTTATGGGACAGTTCCCTTCTGTGTCCCTGCCAAAGCCACTCCCAGCTTCCTGGGGGCTCCCAAAAATCTTGGCCTTTGATCCCTTCCTCCAGCCTCAAAGCCAGCAACTCAAGTGGAGTCCCTCCCTGGCTCCTCTGACCCACCTTCCCACCCAGTTTTCAGTTTCAAGGACCCCTGGCTGCTGAGGGCCAGGACCTGGGGGTGAGCCACACCTCCTGTGCTTTCTGTAGAGGGCCTGGGGTGTGTTGGTGTCAACAAATGTTAATTAACTAATTTCAAACCACAACAACACAAGAAAACTTGAGAGGTTGGCCCACCTTGCTGACCTGGAACGGTTGCCGGGTTTCCTCTATGACCTGTCTTAGCATTCTGACGTCTGTTAGTATTGTGACCTACTGCCAGGTGTACACCCTAGGGCTGGGTGTGGGCTCCCCAGTAGGCTTACTCCCCAGCAGGCTCAGCAAAGGGCTCCACAAGATATTTAAACTGAGACTTGGCTATTGACACTGAACCAGCCCCATGGAGACCTGGAGAAGCCACCCCAAAAGGAGAGGCAGTGCCCCAGGGCAAGGACAGCCAGGATGGATGGGAACAGCAGAGGGTGGGGGCACATGGAGGGCCCAATTGTGGGTTGAAAATGCTGTCACAGAATGAAGGTTTTTAGGAAAGAGAATAGGGGGATCTGATTTATATTTTTTACAGATCACTCGGTGATTTGACATTTGAAATGATATTTGACATGTGTCCTGAGAGTCCAGGAGGATTTGGGCAGATGAAGATGGTGAGATGTGCTTCAGGTACAGACAGTGGACACGGGCTGGAGGCAGGAGAGATGAACACTGGGGACCAGAGCAGATGCCTCTCAGAGCCTGTGAGTGATGGGACAGGGCAGGGAAACAGAAAACCTTGCATGGAGGGGGGAGGGCAGGGGGAAGGTGACCTTCCACAGAGAAGGCAGGGTAGGGGAGGCAGTGAACCCTCCATGGAGGGAGCAGGGCAGGGAGGAGAGGGGACCCTCCATGGAGGGGACAGGGTCAGGAGGAGGGGGTATCCTCCATGGAGGGTATAGGACAAGGATGAAAGGGAACACTCCATGGAGGGTGTGGGTTAGTGAGGAGAAGGGACCCTCCATGGAGGGGGGACTTTAGGGGATGGGAAACCCTCCATGGAGGGTACAGGCAGGGAGGAGTGAGGACCCTCCATGGAGGGTATGGGTCAAGGAGGATAAGGTACCCTCCATGGAGGTTTTGGGTCAGGGAGGAGAAGGACCCTCCATGGAGGGGGGACTGTAGAGGATGGGAAACCCTCCATGGAGGGGACAGGCAAGGAGGAGTGGGGACCCTCCATGCAGGTGACAGTGCCTGGAGGGTACAGGGCAGGGAATAAAGGGGACCCTCTATGGAGGTGTTGGGTCAGGGAGGAGAAAGGACCCTCCATGGAGGGGGGACTGTACGGGGATGGGAACCCCCCATGGAGGGGGCAGGGTAAGAAGGAGAGTGGACCTTCCATGGAGGGGATAAGCTAGGGAGGACAGAGGACCCTCCATGGAGGGGACAGGGCAAGAAGGAGAGGGGACCCTCCATGTAGGGGTCAGGACAAGGAAGAAAGGAGACCCTCCATGGAGGGACTGGGTCAGGGAGGAGAAGGGACCCTCCATGGAGGGGGGACTGTAGAGGATGGGAAACCCTCCATGGAGGAGACAAGGTAAGAAGGAGAGTGGACTCTCGATGGAGGGGACATGGCAAGAAGGAGAGGGGACCCTCCATCGAGGGGACAGGACAAGGATGAAAGGGGTCCCTCCATGGAGGGGTTGGGTCAGGGAGGAGAAGGGATCCTCCATGGAGGGGGGACTGTAGGGGATGGGGAACCCTTCATGGAGGGTACAAGGCAGAGACAAAAGGGGACCCTCCATGGAGGGGTTGGGTCAGGGAGGAGAAGGGATCCTCCATGGAGGGTACAGGGCAAGGACGAAAGGGGAACCTCCATGGAGGGGACAATGTAGGGAGGAGAGGGGACCCTTCATGAAGGGTACAGTGCAGTGGGGGAAGGGAACCCTCCATGGAGGGGAGAGAGCAGGGAGGAGAAGGCACCCTCCATGGAGGAGACAGGGCAAGAAGGAGAGGGGACACTCTATGGAGGGAAAAAGGCAGGGAGGAGAGCGGACCCTCCATGGAGGGTACAGGGCAGGTACATAAAAGGACCCTACATGGAGTGGATGGGTCAGGGAGGAGAAGCAACCCTTGAAGAGGAAGGGCAGAAAGGAGATGGGACACTCCATGTAGGGGGATGGGTCAGGGAGGAGAGGGGAACCTCCATGAAGAGGAAGGGCAGGGAGGAGTTGGTACACTCCCTAGAGCAGATGGGTCAGGGAGGATAGGGAACCCTCCATGGAGGAGACAGGGCAGGGAAGAGAAGGGACCCTCCATGGAGGAGATAGGGTAGGGAGATGGGAACACTCTATGGAGGGGACAGGGCAGGGAGATAATGGGACCCTCCATGGAAGTGGCTGGGCAGGAACGACAAGGAAACCTCCATGGAGGGGGAATGGAGAGGAGGAGAGAGGACACTCCATGGAGGGGACAGGGCAGTATGTTGGGGTAACAGGGAACCCTCCAAGGATGGGCTGGGCAGGAAGGTGAGGGGAATCTCCATGAAGAAGGAAAGGCAGAGGAAGTGGGGACCATCCATGGAGGGGACAGGACAGTGGGGGCAGAAAACCCCCCATGGAGGGGGCAGGGCAGGGAGGAGAGGGGACACTCCATGGAGGAAAGAGGATAGGAAGGAGAGGTGATCCTCCATGGAGGGGACAGGGCAGGGAGAAGAGGACCTTCCATAAAAGGGAAGGATAGTTGGAATAGGTACCCTATATGGGAGGTGCAGTGCAGGGGTTATTGGCAGGTCAGGGAGGAGAGGGGACCCTCCTTGGAGAGGACAAGGAACAGAGGAGAAGTGACACTTCATGGAGGAGTCCGGACAGGGAGGAGAGGAGACCCTCCATGGATGGGACAACACAAGGGAGGGGACCCTCCATGGAGGAGGCAGAACAAGTGGGGAAGGGAACCCACCATGGAGGTGGCTGGCCTGGGGGAGGGGGAGGGAACCCTCCAGGGATGGGCTAGTCAGGGAGCAGAGGGGATTCTCCATGAAGGTAGCAGGGCAGGTAGGAGAGGAGAGCCTCCATGGAGGCGACAGGCAGGGAAGAGAATAGACTCTACATAGAGGGTGGAGGGCAGGGCATAGGGAAACCTTCACAGAGTGGGTGGGGCAGGGGGACAGGGGAAACCCTTTATGGAGGGGACAGGACAGGGGGACAGCGAACTCTCGTGGGAGCGGGCTGTGCAAGGAGACAGGGAATCATCCAGGCAGGGAGCAGGACAGTGTGGACAGATACTCCTTCAGAAAGGAGTTAGAGCTGGGGACAGGGAACCCTACCTGGTGGGATGGTATAGTGGCAAACGCTCCATGCAGAGGGGAGGGCAGGAGTAAGGGGGCCAGGGCAGGGAGGACAGGGGAGACCAGGAACCCTCCAGGGAATGGGCAGGGCAGTCAAGAAGAGATCCTCCCCATGCAGGAGAGGACAAGAGGAGAGGGAACCCACTTGGAGAGAGCAGGGCAGAGGAGAGACAGAACTATTCATTTAGGGGGCAGGGAAGGTGGACAGGGATGCAAATTTGGGGGAGAGGGGCAGGGAGGAGAAGGTACCCTCCATGGATGGAGCATGGCAGGGGTGTACAGAACTCCACTTTGAAGTGGGAGGGGCAGGGAGGAGAAGATTTCCTCCATGGAAGGGAAAAGGAAGGGGAATAGGGAACCTCACTTTGAGGAGGAAAGGGAACCCCAGTTTGAGGGAGAAGGGCAGGGCGGAGACAGAACCCAACAGGGAGGTGACAGGACATGGAGGAGAGGGAACAGAGAGCCCTCCATGGAGGGGAGAGGCTGGAGGATAGGGAACCCTACTGTGAGTGAGCAAAGATTTTGGCACAGGTCCTTAAATATATG